>JASDQU010687035.1:22166-32264 GCA_032191745.1 Picea mariana | reverse complement strand
GGAAAATTTCTCATCTTCATCTTCATTCTTGAAGACCAACTGAAACTGAGCAGGAACTCAGTTTCTCCCTGGTTACTCCCTTTGTTAACATGTCTGCAGGATTCTGGCTAGTGTGTATCTTTTCCAACTTCAAATGTCCATCTTCCAAGGTGGATCGTATGAAGTGGTACCTCAATTTTATATGCTTAGTCTTCGAATGGAAGGCTAAGTTCTTTGCAAGGTGAATGGCACTATGACTGTCACAGTACAACCTATTGTTCTCCTGTTTCTTTCCCAATTCCTCCATAAACCTCTGTAACCAAATCATCTCTTTACTAGCATATGTAGCAACAACATACTTTGCCTCTATTGTTGAAAGTGCAACAACCTTTTTCATTTTTGAAATCCAACTTACTGTTGTTCCACCTATAGTAAAAACATACCCTGTGGTGCTCCTCCTGCTATCTGTATCATCTGCCATATCTGAATCAACATATCCATGTAGAAAAGTGTTTGAACCTCCAAAACATAATGCATGAGTAGTAGTACCTCTCAAATACCTGAGAATCCACTTTACTACCTCCCAATGTTATTTACCTGGATTGTTCATATACCTACTCACAACTCCCACTGCATGTGCAATATCTAGTCTTGTGCAAACCATTGCATACATCAAGCTGCCAACTGGTAATGAATAAGGGACCCTGGACATGTATTCTATCTCCTCCTGTGTTTTGGGACACATTTCCTTATTTAATTTGAAATGGTTGGCCAAAGGTGTACTAACTGGTTTTGCATTCTGCATTCTAAACCTCTCCAACACCTTCTCTGTGTACTCACCCTGAGACAATGTCAATTTGCGATTTTTTCTGTCTCTTATTATTCTCATGCCAAGGATTTTTTTTGCAGCACCCAAATCCTTCATCGCAAATGAATTGGCTAATTTCTTCTTGAACACATTTATATCCTGCATATTAGACCCTGTAACAAGCATGTCATCTACATACAATAGAAAGATAATAAAGCTTCCATTTTCTAGCCTTTTAAAATAAACAAAGTGATTAGAATGACATCTACTATAACCTTGTTCTGTCATAAACCTGTCAAATTTCAAATACCACTGCCTTGGAGCTTGCTTTAGGCCATACAAGCTCTTCTTCAACCTGCATACCAAATTCTCCTTCCCTTTGACCTCATACCCCTATGGCTGCTGCATATAAACCTCTTCCTCCAAATCCCCATGGAGAAAAACTGTTTTTACATCTAACTGTTCAAGATGCAAATCTTCTACTGCCACAAGACTTAAAAAAGCCCTAATTGAAGTTATTTTAACAACAGGAGAAAATATTTCATCAAAATCTATACCTTTCTTTTGTGCAAATCCCTTTACAACAATTCTAGCCTTGTATCGCTTTTCTCCTCCATCTTCTTCCTTCAACTTGTAAACCCATTTATTCTGCAATGCTCTTTTTCCCGCAGGCAACTGAACCAAGTCCTAAGTCTGGTTATTTGCCAAGGAATCCATTTCCTCTTTCATGCCTTGCTCCCACTTCTTTTTGGTCTCTACTTGCATTGCCTCTTCATAACATTTTGGTTCACCAGAATCAATCAACAATAAATAATACAATGAAGGAGAGTATCGTTCAGGGGGTATACTTAACCTGGTAGATCTTCTAACAACACTTGCAGGTGTTTGAGGTACCTGTTGCTCCTATTGTTGTACATTTTGATTTTATGGTTCCTTTGGAATTTCTTTTTCAGTGATCTCATCAAGCACTGTGTATTCTTGTTTTTCTTTTTCATGTTTCTTTCCATGCAACTGATCTTTGTACATGACCTTCTCATTGAATATGACATCTCTACTCCTAATGATTTTGTTATTTTCATAATCCCATAAGCGATAACCAAAATAATTAACACCATATCCAATAAAGGTACACTTCTTGGATTTTTCCTCAAGCTTTGTTCTATTTTCTTTATCAATATGGACAAATGCTTCACAACCGAAAGTTTTCAAAAAAGAATAGTTTACCTTTTTTCCTGTCCATTCCTCCTCTAGAATTCTACCATCCAAAGAGATTGAAGGTCCTCTGTTTATTAAGTAAACAACAGTATCTACAACATCTACCCAGAACTGTAAGGGCAAACTGGCATGCAATCTCATACTCCTTGCATGCTCCATGATTGTCTTGTTCATCCTTTCTAACACACCATTTTCTTGTGGTGTTCTTGGAACTGTCTTCTCTCTACAAATCCCATGGTATGAACAGTAATCATCAAACTCCTTGCTGCAATATTCACCTCCATTATCTGATCTGAGACACTTCAAACTTTTTTCCTGTCTCATTCTCAACTAAAGCTTTCCATTTCTTAAAAGTATCAAAAACATTAGATTTTTGTCGAATGCAAGAAACCCAAGTTTTTCTAGTTGCATCATCAATAAAAGTAACATAATAATGAGAGACGCCGAGAGATGATACCTGAGCTGGTCCCCATACATCTGTATGCACAAGCTCTAACCTTTCATTCTTCTTTTCTTTTCCAACTCTGAGAAATCTAACTCTCTTTTGTTTTCCATAAACACAATGCTCACAGAAGTCCAAATCGATTTGTTTAAGATCTGGCAACAAATTTCTTTTGTGAAGGATCTGCATTACCTTCTCACTCATGTGTCCCAGCCTATGATGCCATAGTGTTGTATCCACTCCTGTAGAAGCTAAAGAGATAGAAGAGTCAGTATTACCAGTACATAAATACAATGTACCTACCTTCTCTCCTTTTGCTATCACCAATGATCCTTTGATGACCTTCCACGTGTTATCTGTAAATATGGATATACAACCTTCACTTGCCGACTACCCTGTTGAAATTAATTTTTTCCTTAAATCTAGAACATGTTTTACCTCTTTCAACAACCACTGGTTTTCATTTCGTTGTTTTATTTTTACCTTTCCCATTCCAACAATTTTGCATGGTGCATCATCACCCAAATGAAACTGTCCAAAATCACCTTGAACATAATCTAGAAAATGTTTCCTATGGGGTGTGGCATGAAATGAAGCTCCTGAATCTACTACCCAAGACTCAGAAATATTATCTACAGAAAGAATAAAAGCATCTTGTAACACATCACCTGTTACATTTGCTTCCTGATTTCTCTCCTATTGTCCATCTCTTTCTTTCTTTGGAGCTCTGCAATCTTTCTTCAGATGTCCTTTCTTCCCACAATTCTAGCACTCTATCTTTCCAAGTCTGGATTTGGATCTGCCCTTCCTAGAATTTTCGTAGTTCCTTGAGCCCTTTCCTCTATCCTTTTGTCTTCCCCTGTTCTCCATGTTCAACGCATTTCCTGATGTCTCACTTGTGCTTTTCCGTCGCATTTCCTCACTAAGGATAACACCAACAACATCATGAAATTTTAAAGTATTTGAACTAGAGATAGAGTTACTTACAGCCATGACCAAGTTTTTCTAGCTTTCTGGCAATGAGCACAAGATTAGAAGAGCCCTAACCTCATCATCAAAGTCTACTTTTATAGAACTTAGTTGATTAGTAACCGTATTAAATTCATTTAAATGATCTGCAACAAACCCACCTTCGAACATCTTCATATTAAATAATCTCTTCATTAGAAATACCTTATTGGACGCCGAGGGTTTTTCATACAATTTGGCCAATGCATCCATCAAACCCTTCGTTGTCTTTTCTTTGGAAATATTGAAAGCCACCGACGTTGCCAGGCTCAGCTGTATCGTTCCTAGAGCCTTTCTGTAAAGAATCTCCCATTCTTCTTCCTTCATGGCTGTCGGCTTCTTTGCTACTCCACCCAATATCCTTCTGATATAAATAATCTTCCATCTGCATCTTCCATAACTGGTAGTTTTGGCCGTTAAATTTCTCGACCCTAAACTTTCCATCTTCCGACATTGCTCCCACTCGAACTAAGAACCCTCTTTTCCTGCGAGTTACATTTCGCTCTGATATCAATTGTTAGAAGAATATGACCGTGAAGCAATAAAATAAAAACAAATGCAGAAACAAAACACAGAAGATACATAATACAAGAGAGACATAGATTTACGTGGCTCACCCAATGTGGGCTACGTCCACCAGAGAAATTGCCAGGTCCTTCCTTTATTATTATCCAACAAATGAAGGGATACAACCTATAGCAAAACCTGTTGTAACTTCCTCTTCTTTCTCTCACAGTCTCCTCTCTCAAAATATAATATTCGCCATCAGTCATAGCCGCAATACATTTCCCTCATAAAAGAGGGTTGCCTTCTAGGGAAAAAAACCCTAACATAATCTTTATCGTTAGATCTGCGACCTTATAATGAACGGTCCAGATTTACAATGAAATTACAATATATATTTACAAGGCAATTTTTCCTTCGGGAGCTTCGCCCCCGAACCCCCACTTGCCCCTAGACCCCCCAGCCGGGGGAATAGCCCCCCCGGACCCCGCAGAGGGGGTACCCCCCTCTGCACTCCCCCACGTGGAAGAGTGTACATACTTCTGGGGCGTAAATACTTCATGGGGTATAAACCTGGCTGAAAGCAAGGACCTCTCAATCAGGAAGATAATCAGGCTCCACAACCAACAATACCTTGAATATTTTTGCACATATAATAGTTTCCTGGCCTCAAAACTATTCATTATATTCATAATTATTTGATGCCTTCATTCTATGTGTTATCTACTTGAATAATGGTGTCTTGGGGTTTTTTATGAGCATGCATCTTACCTTGCTAAATCTCCTCGTCAATTGTGACTCAATTTGTAGTTAGATTTGTAGGCAATTTTTCCTATGTTCTTTCTTTATTAAGTTTATATTTTGGCTTGAATGACCATGGTCTAGGATTTGAAAATTATATTTCCTTAGCCTAGAATTTCGATTTACCTCATTTGCTAATTTTTCGAAAAGAGACAACGATCAAATATTCCATTTTGTCTCTTGTTATTAATGGCAAATCAACAACTCAACACACCTATCTTTCGATACATATGGATACAATTATTGATAAGTGACAACATTGTCATCAAGTTGGCCATGTGGAGACAAAATTATTTAATCTCCATCCAAATCATCATTGTGGCAAAACAAGTAATCTTTCAAACAAATGTTGAAATAAAAATAAGTTCAAAAGGTAAACAATTCACTAGATGAGCTCTTGGAAATGGAATTATAAGACTTTTCATAAGTCTTATTTCTGATTTCAAACATAGGTAAAGACATGGGAATTTTGATTATTGAACTTTTTTATTAAGAGATTTGGCTCATTTTGAGATAAACCACATCGTTAGAATTTCAAGAAAATAAGTAGATTAGAGGAAGAATTTTTCCTCATTGAAAAATAGACTCACCATAAAGGTTGAGTTTGTCCACTTATTAAGGCAATCCTCAAATAAAATATATACAATAAAATATAGGAAGTTATAGAACAACATTATAAAAATTCTCCATCCATCTCATCCATCTTTTTCCCTACACCCTTCTTCACATTCAATGACAACATGACAAATGGACTAGGTGATGAGGTTGTAGCCTAGGCTAACTAATATGTGGCATTCCTCACATCCAATGATGATGTGACACATGTACCAAGTGATGAGGTGGAAACCATGTCTAAATAACAAGTGGAATTCGTCACATCTAATGAAATCATGACATGTGGACCAAGTGGTAACCAGAGCTAACTAATCCACCCATCTTCGCCCCTTAATCCTTCTTCACATCTAATGACAACTTGACATAGGGACTAGATGATGAGGTGACAACAAGGATAGTTGAAATTTGGCATTCTTCACATCCAATGGTGGCATGACACATTGACCAAGTGATGAGGTGGTAATTAAGGTAAATTAAGGTAAATTGAGTGCCTAATATCGCGTTTAAATAATGCTAATTCCTACCAACTTACACCAAACTAGGCACTTACTTCCTTGTGGGGTGCTTTGGCTCCACTACCTTCCAAGCTAGTAACACTAGCATATTTGGGCCATTTTTCTCCCCTACCGATGTATTTTTACATCCCACAGCTTTGACAGATCGCTTAGTCCCATTCATCTTCGGCGTAAGAGCGCTCAATCAGTGAGCTATTATGCACTCTTTCAAGGTTGGTTTCTTCTAGGCAAACCTCTTGGCTGTATTTGCACTTGTACTTCCTTCATCACTAAGCAATCATTTAGGGGACTTAGCTAATGATCTGGGTTGTTTCCCTTCCAACGATGAAGCTTATCCCCCATAGTCTCACTGGATGACCTTTACCTCTTTTATTGGGGCAATCTAGTATTCATAGTTTGCCTCGATTTGGTACCACTCTTGCAGCCTATACTGAAACAGTTCTTTACCCCTAGATGGTCCAGTCAAATGTTGTGCCTCAATAAATTTAAAGGAGAACCAGCTAGCTCTGGGTTCGAGTGGCATTTCACCTCTAACCACAACTCATCTACTAATTTTTCAACATCATTCGGTTCGGACCTCCACTTAGTTTCACCCAATCTTCATCCTGGTCATGGATAGATCACCCAGGTTTGGGTCCATAAGCAGTGACAATTGCCCCATGAAGACTCGCTCTCACTACAGCTCTGGTGGGTTCCCTTAACCAAGCCACTGCTTATAATTTGTCGGCTCATTCTTCAATAGGCACGCGGTCAGAGATATCATTTTCCTCCCACTGCTTGGGAGCTTACGGTTTCATGTTCTATTTCACTCCCTGATGGGGGTTCTTTTCACCTTTCCCTCACGGTACTACTTCGCTATCGGTCACCCAGGAATATTTATCCTTGCAAGGTGGTCCTTGCTGATTTACATGGGATTCCACGTGCCCCATGCTATTCGGGTTAGAGTGTAACCCAATGATGATTTTGGCTACTAGACTCTCACAATCTAAGGTGCAGGACTCAACCGCTTCACCTAGCAGCATAGAGCTTATATTGTGCTCTCCCACAACCCTGTTTTCATGGTTTAGACTGCTCCCATTTCACTCGCCGCTACTAAGGGAATCACTTTTTATTTCTATTCCTCTAGCTACTAAGATGTTTCAGTTCGCCAGGTTGTCTCTTGCCTGCCCATGGATTAAGTAGTAGTTAAAAAGGTTAACCTATTCAGGAATCTCTAGATCTATGCTCATTTTCAACTCCCCGAAGCATTTTGTCGCTTACAATGCCCTTCCTCGTCTCTGGGTGCCTAGGTATCCACCATAAGCCCTTCCTCATTTGAACCTCATCATTAAAGGCTATACCATCTTAAGGTGCTACTAAATGGAAAGATCTTATCAACATCTATGAATGATAAATCATAAATCAAACTATTGGATATGAATAATTGTGTGCTATCATATACCATTGTATTGGCTAGGATCATGAGTTGGAGATAAGAGAACTTGAACCGCTGACATCCTCCACAGAGTAAACCACCCTCTCTCAGGCCTCCCCAACTAATTCTACCATAAAGGCCAACGATAGACAATAACTACCCCCCGAACACAGCTCACAAATTTCATCGTACTGTGCTCTCCAAAGAGCAACTCTACCAAAAAAGTGTTGAGTTGAAATCCCATTTCAGGGATTCTTGTAGTTCTGGGCTATCCAGCTACAAGAGAACCATGACAGGAACGGAGAGCTCTCCCCTTTTTCCGCCCGACGTTTTGGTCCTAAGAATGATTTCTCTTCTTCGACCCTTCCTGTCCAACCAAAGAAGATAGCTAATGCGTTCCACTCCTCGAATCAGGGTGGGTATATGGTCAGTCTATGACCCCTAAACACACCCTCTTTATGAGGAAAGTGTTTTCACCAACATCATTTTTCTCCCTTTGCAACTCAAACAAACTTTCCTTCTGCAAATTTGAACACGTTGCAATCTTGAAATCAACCACTAGCTCCCAGAAAGGAAATACCCCCAAAACATCACACTCATCCAACAAAGTATCACACATCACCTCCTCAAAACAATTGTAAAGATCACAAATGGAAGAATCTAATACAATATGGTTAAAATATGTTTTAGGAGGTATACTCACCCTCATTGATGATATGGGTTCTCCTACATGATTTTGTGCATCCTATAATGTTTGGATAAGCCATCTTGGATTTTTGTGTGCTAGAGTAGATGATGAGGAATATCCACCCCCAACATCACCTTGTACACACCTATATTTGATTCTTCTTTTACCTTTGAATCAATGTATAGAACAAAAACCTCTTCACTCCTTTCAATCAGTGAGGGAGATATCTGTGAACTAGAGGACCTTACTTTCTCATCAAACTTCACATCTTGGATCACTAGAGTCTTCAATTGTGCTATAATATAGATTGTATAAGTTGTGGAAGTCTCATTGTAACCAACAACACAAGATTATATCATAGTGTTTCAAACCTCCTAGAAACATTGACCACTTGTGAAACTAAAGGAACATAACCTTGGATCATCAATAAACTGCCAAAATCTATCATACCTCAAGCCTGACAACATAACAAGTCAAAGTATTTGGACACCATGCCATGAACTGTTCAGGACGTCATGTAAAAATAATGACATGTACTACAAGACAATACAAGTAGATCAGATCTATCAAAATCAAAAATGTAGACAACTGCACAAATTCTGCCTATCCTGAAATACCAAGCTTGTGGTATAAGAAAAAACCCAAGTGGGGTTGTATTCAAGCTATGATTATGGGCATCTCTCCCATGCATCTCAAAACATATGGGAACTAAATCAACAACCTCAACAAGGTCGCCTCCCTATTTTTGAGAGAAACCTAAAGCAAGAGTAACAACAAGGTCAAACCCATGAGAGAATCCAACAATCTTGTCCCTATACTCTACAACACTCCCATCAACTACAAGCCTAGAATCAATCACTGATTCTAAAATATTTTTGAAATTTCCTCCATGAAATTCACATCCCAAACCATTTCAGGGACTCTTGGCCAATTTCTCCTGAGGGCATAAAAACCTAACAGATCAACAACATTTTTGAGCTCCCTACCATGGAGAAAAATGAGAGTGGATGTCATTTTATTCCTCATGCAGGAAAAAATATGATGCAATATGCTTCTAGCAAGTGTCAAGTGTCTAACGAAATTAATCCATGGAACCCCAGGCCCACCAAGGCATCCAAACCTAAAATATTATGCATAGCTCTTCTTATATGGGAGGTGTTAGTACATGAGACATGGCTCTTCTTATATGGGAGGTGTTAGAACACAAGACATGGATCCTATAAGGATTCTCGAGACAGATCTTGTTAGACATTTAATCATTAGTCCACATCATATCCAACTATCATAGACTCGTACCATGTAGAAACATGAGAGTGGATGTAGTTGTATTCCTCATGTAGGCAAAAATCTGATGCAATATTCTTCTAGCAAGAGTCAAGTGTCTAACGAACTTAAGCCATGGAACCCTAGGCCCACCAAGGAATCCAAACCTAAAATATTATGCATTAGGATTAAGTCTAGGTACCATGTTTCTAAGAAATTTCTTGCATTGGAGATATTTGAAATGACAAATCTGCTCAATTCCTATGGATCTGAAGTATTATTAGAGCCTAGTGAAATCTTGTTTGAGTCCAATACTCCAAAATACTTGGAATTTTTTTTATAAGAGTGTCTTCTAACTTAGCTTTTAAAATGTGTAGTGGTCCCATGTGGCACACTCTAGAGCCCCCACTAGTCCTTCCAAGTTCATTCACGTTGATGTTGCATTTCCATGTGGTGGAATTTAATTGGACCTTGTGTTTAATGAGCCAACCATGTTTAAGGATTCTCGAGACAGATCTCCTTAGACATTTAATCATTAGTCCACATCATATCCAACTATCATAGACTAGTCGTACCTTTGTGGACTTGATGCATCCTACCATGGAGAAACATGAGAGTGGATGTGGTTGTATTCCTCATGTAGGCAAAAATCTGATGCAATATGCTTCTAGCAAGTGTCAAGTGTATAATGAACTTAAGCCATGGAACCCCAGGCCCACCAAGGCATCCAAAACTAAAATATTATACATTAGGCTTAAGTCTAGGTACTATGTTTCTAAGAAAGTTCTTGCATTGGAAATATTTGAAATGACAAATCTGCTCAATTCCTATGGATCTGATATAAAA
>JASDQU010687034.1:15893-33435 GCA_032191745.1 Picea mariana | reverse complement strand
GAGGTAGTAAAAACCAGAAAAGAGATGGAGAAGTTCAAAGCATTGTATCTCCAAAATATTCCAAGAATTAAATCCTCAACAGAACTAAATTACATTTCGAGGAAACATAGATCTCCTTTGTTGAATACTAGTTTAGGCTATGTAAGTGGTTCAAGAAGAAAACAAATAGAAAGAAAAGAGCCACTAAAGATGATCAAGTTCCAAGTCAGAAGACAATCAAACCATGTGAGTACTCTACCACCAAAAGATAATAAAGACAAGATGATCCCTGATAAAAAACAAAGATATCAGAAGATGGAGCAACAAGTGCCAAGACGAAGGCCATCCTTCAGGTACCAACATCTCTTCCATGGTTACTATTTTTACTGCTCTAATTTTGGTCATAATATTTCAAATTCCAAATTAAGTTTAGAGACACGCAACTGAGGAGATCAAGAAATAAACAATCTTTGCAACATAGAACTAAACAACCAAAGAGTAGACAAAGTTGCACCAATAACTTTGACCTATTGAACAATGAGCGCGAATGCTATAGCTGTCATAACTTCAGCCACAAAGCTCCAAACTTCCATTTGAAGAATTACAAAGTAGATCCAAGGATAAAACCCTTAGCTAGAAATGCCAGCACATGGAAAAATAAAGATAGTGAAAAATGTGGTCTAGTACATTCAGCTCAAGAAAAAAAATACCCTTGGTATATAGACAGCGGATGTTCCAAGAACATGACTGGAGACAAGGATAATTTTTTGTCTATAGGTAAAAGCAAAACAGGAAATGTGACCTTTGGAAATGATGAACTAGGTAAAATCAAGGGTAAAGGGATGGTGAGTTTGAGTAATGGTAAAGGAAAAGCCTAAGATGTTCTTCTTGTAGATGGGATGAAACATAATTTTCTCAGTGTAAGTCAAATGTGTGATAGAGGATGTGAAGTGGTGTTCACTTCCAAATATTGTAAGATAAAGTCTGTAAACTCAGGACAAGTGGTGGCTAAATGCATAAGGATAGATAATAATGTATATGTGATGAAATAAGATAGAGAACAGTGTCATCTAAGCATACATGATGAAAGATGGTTATGGAATAGGAGACTTGGATATCTAAACTTTGACCCCTTAATCAAGATAAAAAGTCTTCAGGAAGTAAAAGATCTTCCAAGATTATCAAAACCACAAGATTTTGTGTGTAAACCCTACCAAGTAGGAAAGCTAATGAAGACACAGTTTAAATCCAAGAGCTCTACTTTAACAAAGAAACCACTGTAATTAGTTCATATGGATTCATGTGGACCATCAAGATAGGAAGGCACAGGGAAGGAAAACTACTTCATGCTGATCATTGATGATTACTCAAGACTAACTTGGGTTGCTTTTCTCAAAGAAAAAGCTGAAGAATTTGAGAAATTTAAAATATTTAAGGCTTTAACTGAGAATCAAACAGGAAATAGGTTAAAGGCAGTAAGATCAGACAGAAGAGGAAAATTTTTGTCAAGTGATTTCAAGGAATTATGTGATAAACATGGGATCAAGAGAGAATACACAATCCCAGGGACCCCACAACAAAATGGATTAGTTGAGAGGCAAAACAGGATAGTTCAACAAATGGCCAGGCCAATGATGAATGAGAAGAACATTGGTTAAATCTACTAGGTAGAAGCAATACACACAACAACCCATATTCTTAACAAAGCCACCCTTAGACCACACAATGAAAAGACACCTTATGAATTGTGGTATTGAAGACATGCTTCAATCAAACACTTCAAAGTCTTTGGGAGTAAGTGCTACATTAAGAATAATAATGAAAACCTTGGCAAGTTTGATGACAGGGATGATGAAGGCATCTTCTTAGGATATGATACCAATAGTAAAGGATATAGATGCTTTAATAAAAGATTGTTTAAATTAGTTGATTGCATTGATTTAAAGGTTCATTAAGGAGTCCCAGTAAGAGTGGTGAGAAATATTGAGTCTGCTATAGAGGACACAGCTGAAGCTGAAGATGAACATGTAAAAGAATCAGAAAAAGAAGACTCTGAGTCAGATGAAGATAGAAATACTTAGGCAGACTCAAATCAGCAGACAACATCAAATCCTTCCTCCATAATTACTCAAAAGAATCATCCTGCAAGTCGGATAATTGGTGAGAAAGACAAAGGTGTACAAACTAGGATAAGGATAATCAAGGACACCGAGCAATCACATATAGCCTTCATATCCATGGTGGAACCCAAGAACTTTAATGAATCCAGTAAAGATGTAAATTGGTTAAAATCAATGAACGAGGAACTGGATCAGATTCAGAAGAACAATACTTGGGAGCTTGTTCCTAGACCTGTAGATAAGAATGTAATTGGCTCCAAATGGGTGTTTAAGAACAAAATGAATGAACAAGGACAAATTGTTAGGAATAAAGCTAGATTGGTCTGTAAGGGGTATGCACAAGTTGAAGGACAATATTTTCGTGAAACCTTTGCACCAATGGAAAGATTGGAATCCATTACAATGTTTCTTGCATATGGATGTCATAAGAACTTTAAAGTATATCAGATGGATGTTAAGTCATAATTTATTAATGGAGATCTAGAAGAAGATGTATATCTGGAGCAACCTGTAGGATTTTCACTGGAAGATAATTTTGACTATGTTTGTACGTTGAAAAAGGAATTATATGGATTGAATCAGGCACCACGAGCCTAATATTATAGACTAGACAAATTTCTACAGGACAAAGGGTTCAAGAAAGGCACGGTTGATAGTAATCTATACATTAAGTCTAAAGGTGATGATTTATTATTTATTTTGGTTTATGTAGATGACATTATTTTTGGATGCACTAATGACCCTTCAGTTCAGTGGTTTTATAACTCAATGCAGACTGAGTTTGAGATGTCCATGATATGAGAACTATCATATGTTCTTGGTTTATGAATCAATCAGAGTTCTGCAGGGATATTTATCTCTCAAGAAAATTATTTGAAATATATTTTAAAGAGGTTTTAGATGAAAGATTCTACACCTGTGAGAACACCTATGGTGGTTGGTTGCAATCTCAGTAAAGATGATATTTCACCTGATGTTGATCAAATAACATATCAATCAATGATAGGCAGTCTTCTGTACATCAGAACACCCGTCCTGATATAAAGAAAGCTGTTGGAATGGTAGGTCATTATAAGTCTGCTCCTAAACAAAGTCATTTAGCAACTATCAAAAGGATATTCAAATATTTGAAGGGTACAATGACTTATGGTCTCTGGTATCCTAGAAATCAGAATTTTCAATTAACTGCATATTCAGATGTTGATTGGGAAAATTGTTTGGATGAGAGAAAGAGCACAAGTGGAGGTGCATTCTTCTTAGGTGATTCGTTAGTAGAATGGCTTAGTAAGAAATAGGGATCTATTTCATTATCAACTATAGAGGCAAAGTACATTGTTGCTGCTACTTGCTGCACTCAAATTTAATGGATGATACAAACTCTTGCATATTTGAAGGTAATTTATATTGATCCAATTCCACTTCACTGTGATAACACCAGTGCCATTAGTGTCTCCAAGAATCTTGTTCTCCATTCAAAGATGAAGCACATAACAATAAAGTATCATTTTCTAAAATAGCAGGTTACAAACAAAGTTGTTCGGTTGAATTATATTCCTTCCACAAAAAAAATTGCAGACATCTTTACTAAACCCCTAGCCAAGACACCATTTGAATATCTTCATCAGAAGATGGATGCCATCCCTCTCTCACCTAAGAGAGTCAATCCTGTAAGGGGGAGTATGTGTTGGTTGAATATTTTATACCTCCTAAAAGTACTGCAATAGCTCAGGGGGAGCATGTTTTCCTTGACATTGATGTCAAAAGGGGAGAAAAGGTGTGGTCTAGATCCTATAGTCGGAGGTCTAACAAAAATAGTGCAGCCTTTCAGGGTTTCCATCAATGCAAAAGGAGGAGATTGCTGGAATGTTTTATAGGAAGCATGTGCTTGTCATTGATGGAAATAACAACAACGATGATGGAAAATAGGAAAAGAATAATATTAGGAGGAGAAGCGAAAAATATGCAGATATCAAAGCTCGGAAGGGAAATCAAAGTCCAAAAACGTGATCCAAATCAAAATACTTAATCGTGGATCGAATTCGAGAGTCTTCACGACTGTCAGATCAAATTAAGTGACGGATAGGATAAATGGGGAGAAAAGTTTGAAACTTGAAATCCCTGAAGTCCGAAGAGCCGGAGTAAATTTCAGTCGTCAAATCATTCTAAAGTGGAAGGAAAGGATAAGTTAGAAGAAGGGGGCACTAATCTCAGCGGTTGATAATTGGGCACTCAGAACTATGGTCAACAGGGAATATTGGACCCCCTCGACCTTTCTGCCTTTAACCATGGGGGGGGGGGTCCGATTTGGTGGTATTTTCCATGTGGGACCCTCATACATGTCACCTTCCTGTCAACTCAGACCCCCCTCACTCATTACCGATTACCAAATAACCCTCGCTCCGAGTAAACCACCAAACAACTCATACATACCACCTCCACGCTCTGACATCACACTCCACTACCCACTACACATCACACTCCACTATACTACCTACACGTCTCAACCACGTCAACAATGACACATGGCACAGTCAGATGATGAAAAGTGTCAAGATGAAATCGACATTTTAGGTTCGTGAAAATCATGAATCTGAGGGACACCTGGCAGACACTCGGCTCATGCCACATCATCAAGTGACGTAATCAAGTTACGTCACTCCAGGAGTTTTAATTCGGGAGTTTCACCACCAACACATGCCCAAAGTCGCAAAGTCCCAAACGCTGAAGTCCCAAAATGGACATGAGTCATCCGATCTAAAGATCATTTCGGGTGCATTCTCAACCATTGATCTAGTACAATGGAGGGACAGTGTAAGGGGAAGTGTTAACCAACATCAAGCAGTCTCCATTGTCTATGACTTATTTAGTAGGTGACCACTCTGGAGGAGAATGAAGCAGTGTTCAGCCTAAAGTCCCGAAGGGCCGAAGTCACTTATGATCATTGATCATGTAGGAGGGTACATGTCAATAGATCATTGACTCTAGGTGAAACTACTATGGAAAAACGTGAAGGATAAATCGTTGAAATTGTCGAAGGCTGAAGTCCCAAAGTTAACGAGGACTGTTGAATTGAGGAGGACAAATGGCAGGAATATGTGGACTCTGGCTAAAAGCATTTTGGGAGAGCATGAAGGTTGAGAATTGAAATATCTGAAACCTGGAGTAGCGAAGGAGATCTCGACTGTTGAATTGAGTAAGGGGCCGCAGAACCATTGATCTAGTTGAAAGGTCAAATTCCCAAAGTAGAGGTTGAGCCATCAATTAAGAAGGACATGTGTCCGCAGATCATTGACTCCAGAAGATTGGCGTACGTAGGAAAGCGGGGTTTGATATTTGAAACTCTCATATCTCGGATCAAAAAATAGATCACAGTCATTGATTTAAGAAGGTTAGATATGATCCGTCAGTTTAGGAGCACCGTCAATATCGTGAGATCGATGGTCCCATCGCATTGTGAGGATTGAAGGTTCCCAAGCTTTAAAATTTTGAAGGCAGGCCACAATCGAAACCACAATTTTGGAGAAAGCATACTTTGAGCTATGTAGTGAATTGCAGGGAGAAAAGAGGATTACCCTCAAACCACCTTTGGTCACGCTCGCAATCACATGGTGAAATGAGAGAATCACCCAAGGTCACATCAGTGGAATATTGAGGAAGGAGATAGCACTTCTAGGATCCACTTCGGTGGTTACGCATTGAAAAATAAAAAAACCTCTGTTATCACTCCAGGAAACTCTCCTAGGCTGTAAGTCGGAGATGCCTGGTAACTAACTCTTTTTGGGAAATAATTTCTTAATAATGATGTGTTTTTGTGGATCAAGATGAATATCTAAGAACTGGATTGTGTATTCAAGACTGTCTAGGAATATAAAATCTCACAAGGCCTTCTAGTCATGCAATCAGACAAGGTTTGATTAAATGGGAGAGAGACTAGCTATTGAACCAGATTATACTCATATAAACAAGCAGAATGGGTTTAATAACTAAAGAAATATCTTATGATTATCAACTTAATCAATCAACATATGAGATGACAGTCATATACACATTGAATGAGCATCAACAAAGAACATTCACTCACAAGATATCAGAGACAGGAAAGAGAAATCTGAAAACACAACTGAGGGAAGCTTGGAATCTTTCATATAATAAGAATAAGTCTTTTCTTACAGTAACAACCTCTAGAAAACAAAATGGAACCTCCTTTTCTTAGACTGAGTTCCTAGGCTTTATAGCCTTTACAAACAATTTTCAGATCCTCAAAACATGGATCTGCTATACTAAAAATAACAAAGTAATAAACTTTATTGTCAACTCTAATGAAAAAATCCTTTATTAAAGGAAATTAAAACTATATCTAAACTAATTCTTCGATAGCTGCTAGAGTATTTGACATATTTCAATGTGATGACAAGGAAGGAAATATTCAAAGGCTGAAAGATAAAGCCAAAAATGCCACTTGGAAAGAACATGTCAGTCTTTGCTAAAAACAAGTAACAAACTTTATCTGTTCATCTTGCTGGCATTTTAAAACTGGAACAATATGTTGAAGCCGATTCTCTTAATTATAACTTTGATAAATCATCTTCGTGCTCCATCAAATCTTCAACAGGTGTGATACACCTTAATGAGCTGTGCAAAAATTGTAACATTCTGCTCTGTTTTTCCCAAGCCAGGATTTCCTTTGGGCAAAGCAAGCTTGATAGAATACTCTTCGTGCTCCTTTGGCTGTGATTTTTTAATGAAATTGAAGTAATTGAACCAAGGACTTCAAGGGATAATAAACTCAGGGTGTGCAGGCCAAGCTGTACCGGTGATCAAATTGCCATTAACAAAGAAGACTGATATTGGGATTGGATCTTTTCATACTCCATATGCAGCTATGGTGACAAGCTTTACAACAGGGTATGCAGTACATGTTTTTTCTTTCAATGCACCTGCACCAGTAAGAATCAACTACCCGTGGCAGATAGAGGCAATGGGTTTATTTGGATCAGAAAACTGTACATCAGATGGTCTTTATTTTCACTATACATCAGATCTGATCACACAAAGATTGTCCTCATTCAATTCAAAAAGCCTTTGTCTTTTCAACACATGCTTCTATGGATGCAATAGTTACTTGCCTTCCAACAGATTTCCACGAATGACAATTAGCAAATTTCTCAAACTTGACATTACTGCTCAACTTTAACAGCTTCCTGACATCCATCATGGCAAGCTTGCCATCCCCAATATGTCTACAAAGGAAAAATTTAGTGTTCTGACCTGTAATTCTGGAAATGTCAAATAAATGAACTAACTCAAGAATTGCTCGCCAACCTCTCACAAAAGCATCAGTTTCACCCACAACCAACATCTCCATATCTGCTGCCATGGCTCGTATTGTGCTATTAAGTGGTCATGACTGTTGAATCAGATAACCTTCCCCATGTTCCCCGTTTTGACCACTGTATCATATCCTGCAGTAAAGATGAGATTTGCAGATGCAAGAAGACAAACAGACCGTATGGGCTCAGTATGTTCATGGAAAACGTCCATTTTGAATTGGCCTAGAAAAACCTTGCTACGACATTCTCTCTCAACGTAGAGCTCTCTCCATGATTTTTCCAGTGGCAAGGAAAATGTTTCAGAAGTTTTTCGAGGTGCAAGAAGCCCCCATCTCTCATAATAGAATTCCTTCCATCTATGGCTATCTGAAGAACTCCTCCACAAAAGAACACATATACAGGAAACAATGTTGAGCTCTCTTGCATGAGATGATTCAGAATCTCGGATATTAATACAGGAGGAAGTTCAGGAAGTGAGTGCCCCATAATTACCTTGGATCTAAGGGCCCTCCGCTGATATTTACTTTAGATAGTACCAAATAAAACCACACCCTCGAAAAATTTAAGAGAACTACAGAGACTCGATATAGAAACGGATGAAAACACGGGGATTTAGACTCATATTCATGATTCTTCTTAACATTGTTTGTTGCGTAGAATCCTCCTTGATTACGGTGGTAAAAAACTTCATGAAGCTACTATTCTCTTCGTCAATTGCCCTCAAGATCTGTATAGGAATAGGATTCCATGGAAACATAATCAAAACCTCTTCTCTTGCAGTCATTCCAGATCTGTGTAGAGTCCTAAGAAACCATCTCACTTGATCTTCAGTGTTTGCATCTTACATATTAACAGCTGGTCAATGTTGTGATGAAGTAAACCCGATACTGATGATGAGCACCTTTACATTTGCAAACTGAACAATGGGCTGAGTCCTTTTTAGAACACTTGTGCAACCCATTTTAAACTTGACATCTGGAAGCTATCTTCAACATTGTTGTTAATGTTTCTTACAAAGAGAGTCTTCGAAGGATGTTCCCCATAAAGATACTTCTCACAAATAGAACCATTTGATCCACCTTGCTGAGAAGTTGAAACCTTGCTAAAGACATCGTTTGCAGAAGATGAATACGACATGTAGCTTGACATTGGAGCAGACGAAAGCACAAGATTTAAATTTTGAACAAGAGAAGCTTTTCGGTGGTTAAGAACTTCAAGACATGTGCCTCTTATCCACCAAAACAATCAACTTTCGGTGGTTAACTAGTCATTTTACAGAACAGTTTAACCACTGAAAGCTGAGATTTCAAATTTTGAAGGCCAAGACTCACAAAAATGAATTTTTTGACTCATTCTATCTCCCAAAATGATGGTGCTATTTTGGGATATAAAAACCTCTACGTGTATAATCCAATGGCCCAGATTAAACAAAATATGACAGAAGGGTTGTTGTTTCACTTTTTGGTTTCTTGATCAATTATGATTCAGTTACACCAACTGAATAATTGTTTCGAGGCATTGGAATCATTTTTCTTGAGCAGTTTGAGATTCCAAACTTGGGCGTTGGAGATCAGAAGTGTAACGGATGATGAGAGAAGGAATAAAGGAAAAATGTCATGATAGAGGTAGGTTGTTGTTTCTCGGTAAAATAATTTGAACTGTATGTGATAAAGGAGATAGCATGAACATAGCGTGAAAGATGCAGAGATGAAGAACATAAGCTGGACTGAGTAGAAATGGTGAAATGAGTAGATTCTACAAGAACCTAAGAGAATGAGAAGAACATAGGAAGAGAAGATTGAAAGAGACAACAAGTGAAGCCAAGCGTGAATAGACAGAAGAAAATCATAATTGCAGAATAGAGAAGAAGTGGTAAGATTTGATATATTTGTATTGTTGTAAACTATTATTCAAGCAAAGTTTTAGAAACTAGGGTGGTAGGGTGATGCTAGGGAGGATTGTTTCCCTCATAGTTTCAAGTGGGTGTTATCAGATAAATCGATAGGTGTGGACACTAACAGATCTCCCTAGATCCACCTGGATCTAGAACAAAATAGGACAGGATACAACTCTTTCCCTAAGTTGCAATCATTGAATCTACTACTAAGAAGAAGCGAGTGACATACCTTTATATCGCTTCCTTAGGTCTCTCTTGTTCCCACTTCTCTCCGGTGCTCTTATGAAATCAGGTCCAAGACAACACAAACCAACCAAAGTGAAGATAACAAAGTATATTCAATGTCAACCTATGCATATGATCAAGGAGTTACACAATAAAATAAGAGTGATTTTATGGGAAAGGGACATGCTGCTGTATTATATCAAATGAAAGTAGAAGATAAAACCTAATCGCCTTGATGTCGCAAGCTTCCTTTCAGTGACCCTTGGTTCCAACACACACACTTTCTCTATACTTGTGTGAAGAATATCCAATACAACTTGATAGACCAAATAGAGTCCTCAAGCTTCTGTCCAAACATGATTCTTCACACAATTCTTTCACCAATTCTTCATTCAATCTTTCTTAACCTTTTCCATGAGAAAATTTTCAATATATAGGATATGGAGCGATGGTTAAATGGATGAGGATGATCCCACTAAATCTGAGAAGTCGGTAGGATTCCAACCATGTGAATGCTAACTCATTTTCTAGAAAATTCCCTTCTAGAACCTTCGTGACCTCTTCTCTTTTCCAAGCTTTGAAATAGGTTCGCACCCTACCTATATAGAAAACTGTGAACAGTTCACACCCTAAGTTTGGGTTGCCTATGAGAATGAAGGATTTTTGCATCCTGTAATATAGGCAGCCTGCGAACTCATCTTAAAAATGTGTTTTCTAGGAGGAGACAACAATCACTTTTCTCAGGCAAAAAGTCCTTGTGGGAGCCTAAATACATCACTTGTAGAGACATCACCAGAGTGACCAAAATCATGTGTAACAGAATGCCCCCCAATGTATGAGGCCGAAACTTGTGACAACCAAAATACTTTGTAAAATGCATGTGTGTGTCAGAAACAAGGAGCGCACTTGATCGTGAACCTATAAAAAACCAAGCATATGTAGAATATAATACCAATTCTGAGGTAGGCATTCCCATGCTCAGATCACAAATGAATCGAATCATAAACATAGGTCATGGCCACCAATCATGCACTATGGATCCATGCCATCAAAATGCTACATATCCGCTAGGAATACACTATGGTTCTATCCGATAAGACTTGAATTAAGATGACATAGCCACATGACATACAAAGTGGATCTATGTGCCGATACAAATCATACATACTCCATCAAATCCTGGATAAAAAAATATGAGACCTAGGGTCTTCAATCCCATCATATGAAAGTACGAATCTAACAATGTGCTTACATGTGTTGAAGTTGAACATGGTAGAAACCACTTGATTACCGGACACTGATGAAAACTGTTAACAAGTGCGAGGGAAATCACCATTGATGTCAATGACTCTCAAGGTACCAAAGTACAATCTGAACGAATGCGAATGCATGAGCTGAAGTTGAGCACTCGGCGGAATCTCTCGATCAGGGATCAATGATGTGAAACCCCTGTCCAAAGTGAAGAGACCTGCCATTAATGCATGCAGGTTCCAAGGTACTAAATGATTTCTAAGTCTCATTTTTAGATAATGAGTTGGAGTCGATGGAACAAGACTCGTCACAGGAGGGCCTTGATGTATTCCCCATCAATGACACTAAATAAGTAACATATTTTGAGGATGAAACAAAGTATGAATACGGGTCAAAATGGACACAGGGAAGGCCGACATAGTAAGAATGGACAACTATAGATGGCCGACTCAATAGAGGGCTCGTGTGAACTTCTCTTGAACATATGAACAACATGACCAAGGACTTGGTAGCATTGACTCAAAGACAACTCAAGATATGACCTTGTAGCAATTTGAACGAGAAACAAATGGATTTCCCAACCTGGATTCAAATGATGAATAGGGGGTGTCATGTTCAAGAGCGACACTTACTACCACCATTAATATGAATACGAAAACACATCCCTTTCCCAAAATTTCCCCCACCATTTTTGGCGAGTACCTCTTTATTTTTACACAAGCTTGAGGAGGATAACATATGCTTGTCAATGTAAGCTCATCCTTCAGATGAGTCCTTCGAAGTATGTTTAACAAACCCTAGGAAGGAGTGGTTTGGTCCCATTGAGGGTCTTTCGATGTTTGTTTAATGAGTACAAGGATAGAAAACTAGGGGGGTTTTCATGTTTTGAGAGTTTGAAAAACATTTAAAGAGAACTTTCCCAGTTCCTTTTTCATATAAGAGTTCGACAAGACCAGAAAAGTGATAAACTATCACCCGTCGAATGTTTTTTCAAATACTTTAACGAGCATGAAAAGAACAAGGTCGCTCGACCATCTTTTCATTTTTATGGAGCGTGAAAAGAGCTTAAAGGATACTCCTTAACGTTTGTCGTTTTTGTGTTACCATGAAGAGTATGAAAAGATGAGAAAAATTATACTCAGTTATGTTCTTATATATTTTTGAGTGCGAGAACGAACGAAGACTGAGCTCGAGGTTTTTTCTAAAAAACCCAAAAAAATGTAGTTGTACACACAGCAAAAGAAAAAACACCCATATCCCCTCCTTCGGACTTCGAAGTTGTGATATCTATGAAAAACCACACTCACAAGACTATTAGGGTATTAGGTTTTATAGACAAAGTAATAAAAATAATATAAAAAATAAAAAAAAATAGTAAAAAGTGAATAAATATGGGTAAAAAGAGCTTTTTACCATTTCATTGTGATTCTGCCAAAAACTTGTCCAACATACCTCATTTTCCCCCAAATTTATTTTCTTGATTGTGGGAGGCACAAGCGATCATTTGATGAACCGTTTCAGCCAACAAGGTAATCTCTTGATTATCTAACTTTTCCATGGTTTATTTTTTGTTTTTATTGGCAATTTTTTGGGTTTTGAGTCCATTTTAGGGTTGAAAAATGCGCCCAAGCATTCTCGCAGGTGGGCCATGCGGGACCTGCGAGAATCTAGGATTCTTGCAGGTGGTTTACAGGGCACCTACGAGAATCTCGCACTGTGCAAAAGGCTCACTTGTGGGGGCCGAAAAATGGATTTTGAAGTAAGGTTTTGCTCAATAAAAATTATGCAAGAGTTTAAAACAAGTTGCTGACTTCCCTCTCATGGCTCTTTTGCAGGTGTTTGACCATCAAAATGTTGGAATGGAGAGAAAGGAAACATGAGGAGGATGATGCCATTGCCAGGAATGACTTGGGTACAGTCGTTGCCCTCCGGGACTATGGGCTATTTAAATTTTTTAGGATTCCGAGCATGAGGGCCCAACTCAGGTTGTTGGAATACCTGGTCCACATGTGGGACGTGGACCAATAGTTATTTCATGTGAGAGTCCATTCATTGACCCTAGATATCGAGGATATCTATTTTCTATTAGGGTTTTCATGGCATGGATACCATGCTACTTTGACTAGAGGTAGAGGTGGCAGAATCCCTATGAGCGAGTATTGTCGTCGATATTGTGTTCCCGAGGTAGAGAGAAGAAAGGGTAAGGTTTCCATTTGGGGGGTCCAAGATATGACCCTACGGACCATCTTGTTTACTATTTCATGCATGGCTAGGAGTGCGGCTCCACACATGGCTCTCCAGAGATATTTCCAATATTCCATAGAGTGCACAGAGCCTCGGGTCTTCAACAGGTTAGATGCAGTTCTTCGCAGTATGAAGAGACAATTGACGAAGTACAGAAAGGGTGACTTGAAGCAGTTTGGGTATGGATCACTTTTGGTGTCATTCTTCCTTAAGAGGGTCCCTCTGCTGCGATTACAGGTTGATTGGGGTTTACCGGCCCCATAGGATCCGAGGATGCTGAGGTGGTGTAACCTCATGGATCGACACGTAGCAGGGCATATAATCAAGTATAATGATTCATTGTTTGACTGGTTGAGGCCCCATATGCCGATGATCAATGACTACACATATGCTAGTTTGGATTTTTGAGGGGATCCAAATTTGGCCCTGCCTAAGGATGCTGAATGGGGTGACTTAGGTACGAAGTACACATTTTGTTGTTTTTAAATGTTTTTGCAAATTTTATCATATGAAATGTTTTTATGTTTATCCAAGAATTAATCGAAAAATTTATTTTTGATGACACAGATGTGGGGCCATATCGAACTCCAGGAACGTCTCCTATTCAGCGGCGAGGAGAGGTGGCTCCAGTGGAGAGATGGGATGCTGAAGACTATGAGGCAGTGGAACAAAACTTGGAGGGGTTGACCGTGGATGTCCCAGATATTGCTATTGGGGAGATCCTGAGATGTTACCAGCAGCATACTGTGGGCATGTCCGAGTCTCTCAGTCGATTTCTCTATGGGAAGTCCAAACAGTTGTGTGTTATCATGAGCGTCATCCGTGATGCTACTTTGTAGAAGTTATGGGCTTCATATTTTGAGATTTTGATCCTTGGACAAAAACTTTTTGTAAAAAATTTTGATCGTTATATACATATATATGGCTTCTACCATTTTATTTTGTGTTGTGTTATACATGTGATGTGTGATTAGTTTATAAATGCCCCAAATGTCTTTCTAACACATAGTTAGCTAATGCATCAGTCAATGTATTTAGACATCTAGGAATGTGTTGATATTCAATATAATCAAAATAACGTTCCAAGAGGCAAATTCGTAAATATACCCGTAATAAAGTAGGACTTCAGATAGCATATATGTTACTTAACTGTAGTACTACTAGCTACGAATCGAGTCATATAACCAGGTGGAAGATATCAAGCGAAATAGAATCAATTAACAATTCGATGACAACGCTATATTCTGCAATATTATTGGTCGCATGACCAAGGCACACACCTCGTAGATTGATAAGTTCGTTTGTAGGGGCATAAATTTTCCATGCAGCAGAAGCAAGGTTTTGAGTACTATGGTTAGTGCCATTGGCGAAGACTCTGACATCTAGAAACCAAGCACAACACAAGATAAGCGGTCGAGGGCAGAGACCAAATAACGAAAAAAGCATACTAAAGTAACAAAAAGTATGATACAATAAAATACCACTCATGCACAGGTGGTCTTAAGCATACTATTTCTTTAAGTATAACCCATTTCTGGGTTCACTCAAAGGGATACTATCATAGTCCACTAACTTGTAAGCTCCTTTCTCCAAAACTCATCTGACGATATAAGGACCTCGTCACATAGCTTCAAATTTTTTGGCTCCTAGCATATCCCGATCTTGTTCGTAAAGGAGAACCAGATCGCCTTCAAAGAAAACACATGGCTTGACATGTTTGTCGTATTGGGCTTTGACGCATTTCTTCTGGGCTTCTATAACTAGGGTGGCATCGTGACAGGTTTCATCTAATTGCATGAGATACAACAGACATTCTTCTTCGGCAGAAGTTTTTTGGAGAATTTTGATGGCTAGTTTTAGGGTGGGTATCTCACATTCAATTGACAAGATGGATTCTAGACCATAGATTAACTAGAATGTTGTAAACCCGATAGAAAAATTAACGGATGTCAAGTAAGCCCATAATGTTGAAAACAACATCGTGTGCCAACTCATTTTGTGAATCCCTATCATTCGTCGAAGCATGGTAATGAGGATTTTGTTTATTACTTCAACTTGGTCGTTGGCTTGTGGGTAATAGGTTGTTGAGTTGTCATGGTGAAGACCCAACTTTTCAGTGAGTTCGGACATCATGAAGTTTCTAAAGTGGCTACCGTGGTCAGTAATGATATCTTGAAGAACACCAAATCGAGAAATGATGTGATTGAATATAAATAATGTTGCAGTCCTTTTAGTATTGTTGAATGTTGGCATCGCCTCGGCCAATTTCATAAAATAATCTACGACTACAATAATGTATCCATGCCCCCAAGCCGAGTGAGGGTGACATGTCATGAAATTGATACCCCATTTCGTAAAAGGATCGACAGAGACCACAGGGTGTAGAGGAGCAGGGTGTGATCGTATTTCATTGTTGTAGGTTTGGCAAGCATGGCATTTTTGGACGACAATTATACAATCGTTGAATAAAGAAGGCCAAAAATACCCTTCTCGTAAGATCTTCTGGGAAGTTGCATACCCAGACATGTGACCACCATAGGCTCTAGAATGGTAATCATTTAGGGATTTCTTAGCTTCATAAAATGTGAGGCAACGTCGAAAAACGGAGTCAATCCCATGACGATAAAGAGTATCACTAAGGATAATATACTGATGGGCTTGGTAGCGTATTCGATGATGGTCAGTGCTAGACAAATTGGGCCTGAAAGTCTAGGTCTAGAGATATATGATGATATCTCCGTACCAAAGGTCATTGGAACTAATAAGGAAAAGGGATTCATTGGGTAATGAATATGCTACTACCTTTTCTGTCTCAGAGCAGGGAAGGTTGCATATCAACTCGACAAACACCAAGGATTTCTTGGACTTAGTGCATTCGAATTCTAAGTCAAACTCCAGGAGTATTATGATCCATTTGTAGTATTTTCCCCCTATAAATTGGCATGTAAGAATGTGCTGCATAGGGTTGCAGTTAGAAATTACCGTAGTCTTGTGAGAAAGGATATAGTGTCAAAAACGTTGAACATATTGGATGACTACCAAGGCCAGTTTTTCAACATGTAAATACTTGGTTTCGGTAGTCGTGAGACTCCGACTCAAGTAATATATGACATGTTCATCATGAGAATCATCCTCCTGGATGATAACCATAGCGATGGTATAGTCCAAGGCTGCGAGGTAAAGGAAATAATCCCGATTGTAATCAGGTGGGAAGAGTAGTGTGGTGTGTGTGAAAGACAGTTTCAAAGCTTCAAAATATTTGTTGGCAATGGTATCCCATATGAACTTAGAACCTTTCTTGAGTAGTTGCGTAAATCCAAGAGTTAGCTCAGCATAGTTTGGGATGAAACAACGTATAAAGTTTTCCTTCCCTTGCAAACTTTGTAACTGGCGAAGTGAGGAAGGAGGAGGGAGATTCAGAATCACCTCGACCTTCAAAGGATCTACCCTGATCCCTTGATGTGAAACAATAAAGCCTAGAAGTTGGCCGGATTCTACGCAAAAAACACATTTGTGGGGATTCAAGCATATATGGTAAAACTGACATAGAAGGAAAATGGCGCGAAGGTGTATTGGATGATCTACACGATGCATGGAATGAGCGGGTAAGTTATCTAGATATGGCTTCACAATGTGCTTTATATCATGAAAGGTGTAAGACATAACATGTTGAAAATTTGCGTCGACATTCTTTAAACCGAATGGAAGTTTCCGGTAGGCGAAAGTGCCCCAGGGACAAATAAAAGCGGTCTTGTGTTGGTCCGTGGGTATGATATTGATTTGATTATATCCAGAGAAACCATCCATCAGAGAGAAGATTTCACTTCCGGCACAATCGTCGATGATCTGGTCAACGAAGGGGGTAGGAAAGTTGTCTTTAGGATAAGCTTTTTTAATGTCCCTATAATCAACGCACACACATATTGTGCCTTGTTTATTGTCAATCGGAACAATATTGGAAACCCAGTCAGTTAGAGCCACAGGGTAAATAAAGCCAGCTTTGAGAACTTTCTCAACTTCAAGCTTGATAGCAGTTGCTTTACGTGGGTGGACCGGATGAAGTCATTGTCGGACATGATTAGTGCCCGGGTATGTCTTAATCTCATGTACCACAATGTTGGGGTCAATCCCCGGCATTTCTTCATAGCTCCATGTAAAGACATCAAAAAATTATTGGAAAAGAGACTTGTAGGTGACAACTTCGTCATGGGAACACGAAGCTCCGATATGCACATTTTCGACAACTCTAGGTTTTATGGGTGTGTCAAGGGGGATGGTGGGTGAGATATTACTTAAGTTACCTTCGTAGAACATATCATGTGTAGAATCGGGAACGATAGAAATGATGACAACGATCGACGGGGTCGAGAGTCGTTGGTAACCCTCGATGGTGCATTGTTCCAGGAAGAGGATGGAACGATGATGTCCATCGTCCCAAGGGGTATCTTCCCCTTTTCATCAATACTTGTATTTGGTATGTGAGTTGAGGGGGTAAC
>JASDQU010687034.1:4631-15594 GCA_032191745.1 Picea mariana | reverse complement strand
TTGGACCAACTAAGGAGGTATTGTATCAACCTTCTCTTTGGAGGAAGGATAATCTTTGGCTCGAGTTGTAAGTGTGATGTCTTTCTTCCTTGAATCACCTATACACATTAAGACATAGGATGTATTGGAGGGTAAGGGTTGTGATAACACGGCCGAAGTGGGGGGTTTCTTGGTCCCTTGAAGGAACTTAGTAACCTCATCTCATCATGGAAAATCCTTAGTGTAGTGATCATCACCATAGATAAGACAAGGGTATTAGGGTTTGTGCTTAAACCTATCATCAACAGGTGGTGTTTTGGTTTTCTCATACTGCAGATTATTTTTATCCTCCTTGTTCTTACCCTTTCCCCTTTTGGATTTATTTTTGTCGGTGGGGGTAGATTGAACAGAGTTTACCTCAGAAGTCTTTCTAGTGGGAGGGGTAGGAGATGGAGAATTTTGAACATTAGAAGAAATGGGTTTGGGGTTATTGCTAGAGGTTTGGATGGAATGAGGTTGGGCATGGAAAGTGCCAATCACACCATCAGCTGTATGATAAGTAGTAGGAGTAGTTGAAGCAGCGAAAGTAGAAGGATGAGGTGCGTCAGGGAGTAAGTCATCAAGAGTACCCATTTTTTGAATAAATGAGGTTGAGGTATTGAGCGTGACTGATTGCCTGTTCTTCTGTGACAACTCCACCCATGGTGATGTCACGAGTTATGTCATTCATGAATGATTTCGTGAACCACTATTCCAACAACTGATCAGGAAGTTCAAGTTTGATGAGACGTTGTCTTCGTCACCACTCATGAATGTGATCAGAGATATGAGTGGCTTTGGTTTGTTTGAAAGAACTCAAAATCTCTGTTCTCGTTTCGTAGAGGATTGGTAACTGGTAGTGGGTGAGGAAAGCCATAGTGAGGGTGTTGAAGTCAATGAAGAAGCCTCATGGTAATTCTATATACCACTTCACGGTGGAACCTATGAGGGTTCGCTGAGAAAGGCATAAACTAATAGAGTCATCCATTGAGGAGTTGGATGAGAACCAAAGGTGAAAAGTCATTACATGATTGTTCAGGTCCTCTCCTGGTTTACCATCGAATTTAGGGATGTCAGATGGTAGTTTGGTCAGTAAGGCGGGCCATTGAGGAGAGTGATGGATTGGATCATTTAAAATCCTCAACAGATCATGGAGGTCCAGGGTGGCTAAGAAGGGTAACTGTTTATACACATGTGGGTACTAGTTACTTTGGGTAGGGAGTCTCGTCGGTAGACCAGTGGGACCATAAGAAGTTTGCATATAATGCGAAGATCTGGGAAGATTCAGTTGTTGGTGTGGAGGCAAGTAATTCATAGGTTTGTAGCCTTGAACAGGGTCATGGGGTTGAGCGTTTGAGCCCCAAATAGGATTAGACGTGCCTGGATATGGTTGGCCTGTACTAGGGGTTATGATGGAGCTAGCTTGAGGTTGTTTCCCCCCAGTCGAGTGAGGATTATGTTGTATAAGATAATTCCAATACTGGGCCAAGGATGGAGGTATGTTTTTTCCATAGGGTGGGGTTGGTGGGGGTTTCCCTCCAATCGAGGGTTGCGTCCCTATTGGGATTCATCTTACAAAATGGGATTGGGTTTGGCCTCCTTGGTGAAATTATCCACCAACAGGAATCTGGTAATTAGGTGTGAAAGATGGAATGGTGCCACTAGGGTTGGTGCCTCTGATACAGGATGGAAGGGGTCCTATGAAATGGGGTCAAGGAAGTGTCAGGATAAAACCAGGAATGATATGGTGCTCAGAAGAAGTGGAAATTCCAAGAGTCCCAGATGATATTTGTGTAGGAGAGGGAATAGAAGCATTCAATGCATGATATCCAGGTGGAAGGGTTGGGGTGAATCTGGGCGAAAGTGGTGTGCCAATGGGGGCTTGGCTAGCCATTTTAATCCCAATGTGAGGACTTGTAGTATCTGGGACCATTGTGTAATGGACCGTTTGTAGAGGGATAGTCAAGATATGGTTAGCTGGCGAAGCATCTGTACGAGGAAAATAATAGGCAGCAGTAAAAGGTACAGCGTCTGGATAAAATGTTTTGGGTAGCTCAGGTGAGACAGTGATATCAACACCTACTCCTGAGCCAAAGAGATTCCATCTAAAAATGCCAGTAGTCCAAAAAGGATCTTGACCCTCAGGTCCTATGAAAGGCCCGATTCGTGATCTAGAAGACTGAACAACTATATCTCTGGAAGAATTCAGTCGCAAAATACATCTCCCAGAGTCGGGAGGAAGTTGAAATTCCTCTCGAGAATTGGTAATTCAGAACCATTCTAAAGAGTTATTTCTTTCCACTGGTGGAGTGGCAATGTCTTGGACTTCACTCTGTTGAGGAGAGCCCTCTAGTGAGTTGGTAGGAAAGGGTTGAGAACCTTCCAAATCTTCTGGTGGTAGGCCTTGAATTCTACATGAACATTGTGGAGGGTCAATTGTGATCGAGTTAGAATTTTATGAAATAAATTCTATGGCCAACTTGGGTAAACAAACAACATGCGATAATAAAATCTAGGAAGCAAAACCAAGCAAACAAGACCTTCTAATTCTGAAGTCACTAGTTGGTGATGAAATCCAACATCGTAATGACGAGACAAGAAAGGGCTAGGCCAGGGTGGAAAAGTTACATTGATGACCTACTTAACGGACTTACACCCTGGTGAAAGCTCCCACACACAGTCATGGGTATACCCTCCAAGGATCCCGATTGAGTCTAGCCAATGTCGATTCCAGGTACCATGAAGACTTACCCCTTCAGATTCACCTTGTGTAAGACCCTAAGCAGATAGGCTACTAAGGTTACCACCAACAACAATAATGCCTGGGGGAACAACCGATAGTCCAATCCACACACAAGGGCAGGGTATCTTGCTTGAAATCATCTTGAGAGGCTTGCACTCATAATTGTGGGTATACCTTCAAGTGACCCTTGTAATACGTGCAATCTCTACACCGATATCAACAAAGTAAGGTGAGTAACTCTGTCAATCTCAATGTGACCTCAGGTTTGATGCTTGTGTGAGAAGGGCTTCCCACGTCAAAATGATGCAAATGGAATTTGACACTCATTATCACAGGATACTATTGTGTGTTTTGTGCTTTGGAGAGTGTGTCTCAGTGCCTATTCCAAATCTATAGCCTAGCTAATGTTGGTGTAAAAGATCCCTAGAAAAAGTTACTAGTTGAATTTTAAAATTGCGCAATATTATTAAAGGTTGTTGTTACTCAAAAGGAGACGGAAATGAAACTGATGTTGTGTGAGACTCTGACCCAACAATGCATAAATAGGAATGAGTGATACAAATTTTTGTTTGATGAATCCTATTTACAGGAGGGAAAGAGGAGTTTTCTGGAACAATGTGAACTACGATGTACGATCTTCTCTAAAATGTAATATCAAACAGCCATGAACAATACAAATTCTCTATTCATTCTCTTTCAATACTGGAATGCCACTATTTTTGAATAAAAAGTTGCGTAAAAAAAATAAAATGTCTTTAATTTTTATTAGAAACCAAGCAACAGGGATGGAACTAAGAAAAAGTAAGCAACCAATGAAAAAGACATACACAACAAACACCCAAATTGATCTTTCAATGAAGACAAAAATAACAAACTGATAAGACCAGTCTCTTCAAATGCACATGGGTAACAATTTTTGAAGTAATAAGAAATTGAAAAGGACAATTAATCTCAAATTTTAATCCAATCAAAGGCTCCCGACCAAACAAGCACTCAAATTTCAAAATCGGAGATTTACCCTTGTTAAGAAAAGGTCAAGAGGTAAAAATTGAGAAAAATGAACAAGAAGAGATTTCGATTTTTGAAAACTAATCATTCGCGAGATTTGAAGTCAAGAAACATTCAATCACTGGCCAAAGAAGTTCTTCTAAAGACACAAAAGACTTAATCTAAAATTTTTACAAGTGAGTTCGCAGTCTGACAGTGGGGTATAGTGCAAGAATTAAGGATTCTCGTAGGCTAGACACAGGAAGATTGCAAGAAGTTCACACTAAACTGAACACTAGGGTGTGAACCTTAGTTATTCTCACAGGCTATAGAAAGGTGTAGTGTGAGAAGGTTTGTAATCAAGCAAATTTTGAAAAAATGACAGTACTTTTGAGGGAACTTTTGGATCTAGTGAGTCTGTGAGGGTCTCCTCAAGACTCAGAGATTGATTGGGAATGAAAAAGGGTAGGTCAAGAGAAAATGGCCAAGAAAAAACCACCAAAATGGGTTGTATCCCCAGTGGAGTCGCCAATTTTGTTATCGGATAAATCGATAGGTGCAGACACTAACAAATCCCCCTAGATCCACTTGGATCTAGAACAAAATACGACAGGACATGACTCTTTCCCTAAGTTGCAATCATTGAATCTACTACTAAGAAGGAACGAGAGACATACCTTTATATCACTTCCTTAGGTCTCTATTGTTTCCGCTTCGCTTCAGTGCTCTTGTGAAATCAGGTCCAAGAAAACAAAAACCAACCAAAGTGAAGATACAAAAGTATATTGAATGTCAACCTATGCATATGATCAAGGAGTTACGCAATAAAATAAGAGTGATTTTATGGGAAAGGGACATGCCACTGTATTATATTAAATGAAAGTAGAAGATACAACCTAATCACCTTGATGTCTCAAGATTCCTTTCAATGACCCTTGGTTCCAACACACACATGTGATCTACACTTGCGTGAAGAAGATCCAATACAACTTGATAGACCAAATAGAGTCCTCAAGCTTCTGTCCAAACATGATTCTTCACACAATTCTTTCACCAATTCTTCATTCAATCTTGCTTAACCATTTCCATGAGAAACCTTTCAATATATAGAAGAAGGAGAGATGGTTAAATATATGAGGATGATCCCACTAAATCTGCGAAGTCAGTAGGATGCCAACCATGCGAATGCCAACTCATTTTCTAGAAGATTCCCTTCTAGAACCTTCATGACCTCTTCTCTTTTCCAAGCTTTGAAACAGGTTCACACCCTACCTATAGAGCAGACTGTGAATAGTTCGCACCCTAAGTTTGGGTTTCCTGTGAGAATGAAGGATTTTCGCATCTTGTAATATAGGCAGCCCGCAAACGTTTCTTAAAAATGTGTTTTTTGGAAGGAGACAACAGTCACTTTTCTCAGGCAAAAATTCCTTGTGGGAGCTTGAATACATCACTTGTAGAGACATCACTAGAGTGACAAAAATCACGTGTAACAGTGGGTGCTTGAACACAGGGAGTTGTTGCTTCCATCTGGTTGCAGCCAGAAAAACCAGGGTGGTAGGGTGGTGCAAGGGAGAACTATTGTTCTCTGTTATACAGGTTGGTGCTTGTGTGACAAGAAGTTGGTGCTTCCATCCAGTTGGTGCTGGAACACTTAGGGAGTTGGTGCTTCCTTCTAGTGGGTGCTAGAGAAACTAGAGAGTTGGTGCTCTCAACAAGTTGCAGCTTGTAAAATAGAGGTGGTAGGCTCACATTGAGTTGGTTCTCAAAAATAGATGATGTACAAAACATAAAAAGACTGCCTATCATTCGATGAAGAAGAGGTTTTCTCCCTTTATGGCAAATTATGGGTTTCCTCAGAAATATTCGTTTTTGTATACTTCATGTGTGTGATTGATGTTGTATGCTCTATTTCTTACGTCCCTGAATTGTTGTGATCATAATTGAGTGTTCTCTAATGATCTTAAAATGGGTATAATTGTTTAAGCACAGTAACAACTGATTCACCCCCCCTCTTAGTTGTCTAACATATTTGTATTGTTTTGCTCAAAGTTTGGGAAGAATGTGCTTCATTATTGTGCTCAATGCCTTCTCCAAATAATGTATTTTTTTAATATAGTGTTTGTATACTTCAAGGGTTGAGCCTAATTTTTAAATGCATGTGAAGGATGGACACATATGATTCAAATGAATTGTCATCTGGAACTACATCAACAATATGAATGGAGTGGTGATAAAATTAACATCATGGTTTGTTCAAGTAAATTCTCATTCAATTCTTGCTATTTATTTATCTCCTTTTGATGGAACTTATACACTAAGGATCGAAAACTACAAGCATATAGTTTTGTTTCTTTCCAAAGAGTTACTATTGGGCATAAATTTAATTGAGTAGTTTAATAGACACAAAGCATTGTACCATCTATTTTGGTTATGTTAGGGAGTGGTATATCAAGACATTATGTGTGAATGCAACTTGATAGGATTGTAAAGAAATATACCAACAATTATCAATTACAAAATGCAATCTCAATCATTTATTTCAGGACAAGTGTCTAATCAAACTAGAGAGATTGTTGGCAGGCAAGGTGGAAACAAGAGAATATTAGAGACTTAATGATAGCAAAAAACTCCTATTTTTCAGAGAAATGGGACATCATATGGAGTTGAGGTTTCAAGAGATCCATAATAATCTTCAACCATAATTCTATTTCAGAAAATAAGATCCACATTTCAAGGAATCATTTGAGCAACTATTTCCATGTTTGAAGGCATCGACTTACCATTCAAAGGGAATAAAATTAGTCATTGAAGACATTTACATGAGGAGTAGGTTAGGAGAATTGGGCAGTGTGACTATGTCTTTTTTATGAATCCCACATGGAAATTGTAATTTCCTCTGACATGATGAATTAATTCAAGGATTTATGGCTCATTCTTAGTCGAGCCTTGTTTCTTCTTCATTTTTTTGTTTTAATATTCTCTAATTTCCATGTTTGTTCTTCTTATTTAATCCACAATTTACAGTCAGATTTGTATATGTTAAAAACATTAATTTTATACAACCATCACAAATGTACATCATATATTGATTGCAGGTTATTTTGTGAGTGTTTTATTCTCGGCCTGGGAACTCTTTTATTTTGTTGGATTTATTTAAATTCCTAGCAGAACTATTTTCTTCATCTCAGGTTTATAGAGACTGATTTTTCCCTCTATATTTTCTGAGATTTATGTTTTCTCATCTTCTTTTGCCTTCTGTTATCAATGATTATGCTATGTTTAGTGAGACTCCATTCCCAATGGATTAAGCCGCTAATATGAGAGGATTATAGTATTTCCATTCAACTACCATTCATCCTTAAACCCTGCTTACCTAGTTTATTCTATTCTTCACCATCAAATATAGCAACCCGAGATTACTGAGGTAATATGTTGCTTAGTGAAAGTAGGTAGCCAATAATTTTAAATCTTATGATGGATCCCCCTCTTGTCCAAGAGCCAGCCTGTGAACTGAAGATTAGCTCAATGATTTCTTGGGATGGTTTATGAATTGTTGGAAACCATCTCAAGTTACAACATTCTGGTCAAATGGGCCTTCCAAAAAACAAAACTCTTGGGGGTTTGTTGACGCTTGAATCTGTTAGGACCAAAAGGGAAACCTCACAAGGATATAAAACCCCTTGCATTTTTATAGAGGTGGTATTCCTCCGTTATGAATTTTGCGGGACTCTAGGTCTTCAGACCGTGGGACTTTTAGAGAAGTCTATCATGGTAATCAAAGAAAAGATAAAGATGAAAAAATGGAAAATGTTTTTATTTTCTTTAAATAAAGTTCACAATAATGGACCATAAACCACACACATTTACACATTTAAAATAAATAAACAAAATTTCCTCATATCCGTCATAGTTGGGCTGAAGATTTCTGATCACATAAAAAATAAAAGAAAATGATTTGCATGCATACGAGAACTTTGACAGAGTGATCCATGGGCAGCCCAAACAAAGATAATTATAGATCAACCTCAAATACTTTATATTCAGAAAATTGGGTTACAAAGTACAATCGAGATTGTTTCCAAAAATCTCTCTTGAAATTTCTAAAAAATATATAGTTTATTACATATTCTCTGAAATGTAAATGCGTTTGTCATAAAGACTAGGATTGGCGCTCCCATGGACCATAAAGAATCTATATATAAGAATGAAGTTTGTATAAGGAAGAAAGTGGGCGGCAAAAGACAACATGACCTGGTAAGAAGAAAAAGGAAATTATCAGTCTTTGGTTAAACCTTTCTATTTAAAGAGGTGGAGTAACTAGATGAAGGACTTGATAAAGAAAGAAGGATTTGACTAGTATGAAATTACTATGATGGTATATCTCCTTTTTCACTTTTTGGTTGATGTACTTTTATTGCTTTCATTGATGGTTACAAAATCATCTCAACTTCCTTTTTCCCTTCATCGACTAGTTTTTCGATAGCTTTTTTAAACAACTCTTCAATGTAGCCTCTCATTGGAGCCACATTGATTTAATGCTAGATTTTTATATTGAAAATATCTCCCTCCAAGTCCCTTAGATCAATGGAAATATTACACAAAGATTCTTCAATATATTTATTTTTTATCGAGTAATCCACTAGCCAGTTATCTACGTCATCTTCATTATACTCAGGAATGCCATAGAAATTTTCAAATGATAACCCTTTAAAGATATCGACTTGTTCATCAAAGGATTTCTTGGTTAGGAACAATGAGTTGAGAATAAATTCAGGGTCTTGGCCCTCATTGGTGCTCACATCTAGGTCTATCTCAGTCAACCTTTTGAATGATTCGTCTCTCCTTGTTATGGCTTGGCTACATGCTTGGACAATGATATTCAAGTTTTTAAGCTTTTCCTTCCAACATGTGTTCAGTTGTTTTATTTGGTTCAAATAAGGGATATCCTCCTCTCTTCTTCTCAACTCTTTCATACTGGTAACTTTAAAACCGAAGGGAGCGACCACGTCAAGGTAAAAACCTTCTTCATTTTTTAGATCTGCCTATGAATATTCATGGAAGGCATGTTCCCTCGTTCCAAAAGAGACCTTTTTCTTTGACATCTCCCAAGCCTCTATAATTAATTCCATTATTTTCTTTATGTTCTTCTCCACATAGCCCCTGACTGATGTGAATAGGCTAGAATATCCTTTCAATTTTGAATCAGGTGTGGTAGGCCTAATTATTTCTAAAGGACTAGCAAGTACTGGAAGGGGAATTAAAGCTTCTTCCAATTCTTTGAATATTTCCTTTAACTTGGCGTTCTCTGCTTCAAGGCCTCCAATAGAATCATCTAGAGAAACTCTAGTTTCTCGACGAATTTAGGAAATTTGGGAAGGTCACATGTTCCATAGGTTAACCTTTGAACGAGATTTCCCCTTCTTATTATTTACATATCTTTTCTCAATAATAAAATTTTTGGATTCGCTGTAAAAAACAACACTCTGAAATACAAAAGACTCTTCTTCATCAAAGGTCTTTCTCTCAATTATTTCCATTAGAGGATTCTGGTGAGCCGTGTCCTCTAGCGGATCAACATTTGGGAATACTTTTCAATGTAAATCTTGAGTTCCATATTCTTAAGAGAGAGGTCGTGGATGTTTCTTTTGGCTCGAGGTCCCTCCTCTTCCTGCACATTTTTTTTTCTTTTCTTCATTAATGGAAGTTTATGGGAACTTTTAATTTTTTCTGAAGGAGGGTTCTTATCTCCTCCTCTGCCCGAAGAATTGTGAATACTTTCTTAATTTGGTGGGCCATTGGATCACTGCTCTGAAATGTTTTCCTCTTTGGAGTGACAGTTGGGGATTGGGAACTCGTCTCATCCGGACCTTTTCCTTTTTGTTTGTATGATTCATTGGTGCTGAGTATTGTTTCCAGGTCACTAGTGTCACGAGAAAGAGTGCCTGAGTCATTATCTCTATCTTCATTCAGAATATTATTAATAAAATAATTGTTGAAGCCAATTATTAGTAGATGTTCTACAAAAATTATGCTAGGGTCGAACCCTTTTACCCTTTCAGCATATCTTAGATTCAGGATGTGGAAGTGGCCTGCAAATTCATCAATATTGTTCATATTTCTAAATATGAAGTCCCCAACTTTCCAAGGTAGAGGTATGCATTGTTTTTTTCTCTTTTCATGGAAATAATGCAACCAGTAGTTGTACTACCTTCATCTTTTAGTAACAAACATTTTGTCAGATATGTGGCATGGAAGGAAGAAAGGATTTTCCTTGGAACCAAAAATCCTTATGACATTGTAATTCTTCATTTGTTCAAGTGTCCCCTTCCTATATCGAAACTTACTCGCTTGGTCACACATCTAGGGAGTTTCCCTTCCAAACATAAAACATTTAAAAACTGAGACAAAATCATTAAAACTTCATAAAAATGTTGGGAGTATTTGTGCCTCCATAATGTTTGATACCAAAAGGTTACCAGGTCGAATTCATAGTTTACCTTCTTACACACAGATAATCTTAGAAACTGACAACAATGTGCTATCGTGAAAACCAAATAAGATGACATAAATAATTTCTTCTCCTTCTTGTATTGTGACAATTGGGAAGATATTTCAATGGAAATCAACTTTCCCCAATCGAAGATGGCATGGTCCTTAACCGTAAAGTATAAAATGTAAATAATCATGCGGGAAATATTGGTTGTAGTTTCTTGTCCTGTTACCCTCACGAACAACCAAGCAATTTACCAGAAAGTACTTTTAAATAAACCAACCTGCAATCTTGTGATGTCCTCAGGGACGACCATTGGGTTCTCTAGGAACTCAGGTAAGAGGTCCAACCCATTGTCTTGCTTCTTTAATAATTCTTTGCAATACTCACCCTTGAACATAAGTGTTGGCTCAGGAAGTCTCAATATCTTACGAAATACCTAAGGAAAAAGAGAGATAGGGGAACGGTCCCGCAATTGAATGATCCACTAACTTGGAATATATCTCTCGATGCACTAGGTGACCAAATCCTTATAGTAAAAAACCTCTGGGACACAACTTGCATGAGAAATTCCATATGTTGAGATTACTTCCTTCTGGGAAGAATAGGATGCGTAGTAAGAATATGCTCTGGACCACTAAAATTTCTGGTCCTCATGACCGAAAATGTTCAATGTGTCTCCACAAAACTGTTGTCGAGTTGCTACCATAAGTTGACAGAAACGT
>JASDQU010687033.1:5975-23127 GCA_032191745.1 Picea mariana | reverse complement strand
GAATACATCTCATCATAATACTTTGGGATTAAGGCAAAGGCTAAAGAATGCAGATGGGTATTGTTCTTGTTCCATCTACTAATGATTATGTCCTTTTAGTGCCATACAAAAGAGGGTCTTGCTCATAAAGAAGTTCCCGAATTCTTTCCAACATACAGCTAGTTCCTTCAGAAATGTCACTCAACATAGGCACATCCTAGTCACAAATTACAATGTTGTAGCAAATCAACTAGTGGCTCCATTATGGAAACAAAAAGCTTAGCTTGACCCCACCAAGCCTCCATTATGGAAACAAAATGATTAACTTGACCCCACCAAGTCTCCATTATGGAAACAAAAAGATTAGCTTGACCCCACCAAGCATCATCAAGAATGGTAGCACTAACCTTGACTACTTTTTCAGTGTTGCTTTGTTTCCATGTTTGCCACCATGGGGTAACAACCATAGAAAACAAAGCTGCCCTCATGTCTATTGACTGCTTGGTCATTATGCAATGGGATGCAAATTTGGTTTCTTCAACTTTTAGAAGTTGAAGTCTAGAAAATTCCTTATACATAACTTGTGCATGTTGATTATTAGTGATAGAAATTTGAGTTTCTCTTGCTTTTGACATATTTTTTCATCCACTGAACTTCAACAACAATGGATTTGAAAGCAAGATTTAAACTACGGACCACACATGGTGTCCAAAAAATATGGTCATACCTTGAACATGCATTATCTGTGATAAATTTCACGATATTTGAAGTGCACACAAACTCGATTCCTTTTGAAATTTAATCAACAATCCATTGACCATTCTTCTCCTTCTCAAGGCATCTGTTGCTCTCAAGAAATATGGGTTTGAAGGAGACATGACAATAATGCTTACTAATGATCTATTGGCTGTAACAGTCTAACCATTAGAAATAATGGAGACACCACTACAACATTAGTGGGAATGAAGCGGTTTGAACACTCTCTCCATAATAAATCTCTCCTTTTGTGGAAGGGTAGTGCACACTTTCTCAAAGTTCTGCCCCTTGTAACCCCTAGGAGCCTCTTCAATCGCCCTAAGCATGTCTTGCCAATATGAAGATCAGACTACATTGAAGGGTATTCCACATGCAAATATGACTCTTGTAATCTTGCTGTTTGTCTCATCTGTCCCTCCCATCATCCATGTCAAACATTTTGGCCAAGGGTCCACTGTTTAGTCTCTCATGAGCTTCTACAAGAGTTAAGGGAACCTATTTCCCTTTTTTGAGATTGCTTGTTTATTGCCCCTCCTTTTTTCCTTGGCTAAATTTGTAGCATCTTGCTCCCACTTGAAATCCATCCCACATCCTTCTGGGTGATGTTGTTGGTGTTTTATATGATTCCCAGATCTTGATAGTTATTGCCTTATGATTAATAACAAGATTCACTTTCATACAACAATTATCATATAATAACTATACACTGAAAATCTCAACTATAACAATGCAGCGAAAATAACAAGATGTAGAAATATTAACCATACATAGTAGACACGAGAACATAGCACAAGAACACAAGAGTTTATCCTGGGAAACCCAAACTTGTGAGAAAACCCAACAACCTTTCTCTAGAAGAATTCAGTCCAAGATATTACCACTACATCACCATCAATGGCCAAAATACCATACAGAGAAGATCCTCCTCCCCAAGGCTAGCATCACCAAGACCTAATGCCTTAATAAAATGACCAAGAATAACCAAGCAAGAGCTTCTCCAAGTGTGGTGCACTCTCCAAGATAACCAGAACCAAGAAATAGCGAAATTTACCATAACTACAACTGCATCTGCCTTGTGCGCACCACAGAAGGAGCTGTCTGCCTGTCCAAATGAAATGAGCTAGTCCAATATTTATACTAATTTGGGCGCCAGTCTGGGCCGACTTCTTATTTCTGGGTCTTCAATTTCTTTATTATTTTTCCTGTGGGGCCGACTTCTCTTCCTGGGTCTCCAACTTCTTCCTGGGGCTTCTGTAATGGTATAGATGGGTTTTCTTGTACTTTCTTGTGGAGAATGATTGCCCGAAGTTGTAAATCTCCAACACTCCCTCTCAACGAGGGAGGCATTCTCCATACTTGGATTTCTTCTGTCATAGAAAGGTTGTCTTCATGAGCCATGCTGATATGCCATCTCCGCACATGCATTCCATCCTAGAATATGCATGTGATAGCATCTCGAGTCCATACACTCCTTGACAGGAGAAAGACTACACCTAGGCCATTCACCACTAGCAGAGCCCTGTGAGTGAATGACTCATTAAGCTTGGTCATATCAGCACTAGCATAGCCCCGTGCATGACCAATCTGGGATAATGTTTACCTGATGCTTATCTGGGCCACTCACCACTAGCAAAGCCCTGTGGATGAGTGAATCATTCTCCTTTGGTCATATCAACACCAACATAGCCTCGTGCATGACCAATCTAGGAAGAATGTCTGCCCAAATCTGGAGAACATCAACATACCTGAGACATTCACCACTAGCAGAGCCCTATCAGTGAATGAATCATTCTCCCTTGGTCATATCAACACTAGCATAGCCCTGTGCATGATCAATCTGGGAGAACGTCTGCCCGATGCTATCAACATACCTGGGCCATTCACCACTAGCAGAGCTCCGTGAGTGAATGAATCATTCTCCTTTGGTCATATCAGCGCTAGCATAGCACCGTGCATGACCAATCTGGGAGAATGTCTGCCTGATGTTGAAACTTGAAACATCAACGCTCATCACTAGCCAAATCAACATGGCTAATTCTGTGTATCATCCTCCTTAGCCAAGTTAGCATGGCGACTTTGGGAGGATATCTGCAATCTGCTAATTTGTGGATAAGTATTGGAGCTTCACTGCTCCCTTCTGTACCATGTCTCGGATGAAGTCTTGCAAGAAGCTTATGAAGTTGCACCATTTCACGACTTGCGACACAAGCTATGACAATACTTCGTCTCTTCTGTACTGAGTGCTACAGAAGCCTGCTTCCAACATATCCTGGAAATCGTAACTGATTCCAAGTTGAAGCAACACCCTAAGGTGCTCAATCTGTCTACTGCACTCCTCGCTCAATCGGAATCTGTATATCTCTGTAGCCTCACTTCATCACCTGAGACAAATCATATCCAACTGTACCATGCTTCACTGCCACCCACTGGAACTGCCTTGGATTCAACCAAATACTGGCTCAAGGTGCTCACTGCAATGCAAATATTTGGCTTGGCATTTACCAGGTACATCAAGGATCCAATCTACTACAGATCTCATCTGATCTTGTCGCACCTCTAATCCCAAGAGTACATCCAGCCAGAATCCTCCATCTCGAACTCTGAGGCCAATTCCCTCTGTCATTGGAGTAAGTCTTGCTATCTAGTCTGCCTCACTAGCTACTCCCTCTGTGACTGAGACAAAAATCCATACCCAGTCCTCCTAACTGGCTGTCTCCTCTGTCACTGTAGCAAGATCACATCTCCTAGAAGCCTCTTGCCTTTAAAGCTTCTGTCTGGCCTTCTCNAGACTCTCTCTTGAGCCAACTGACTTTCTCTGAGATCAGGTTCACTCTGAGTCTGTACATTCTTGGTTAAAACCAAGCTCATCTAGTATCCATCGATCCTGGAGTACCATGCTCCCTCCAAAACCTGACTCCCTTTGGAGCCATCTGCTCCCTTTGCATCTTTTGAAGTATGATCTCCAATGAATTGTCCTGGGAGGCTGCTCCTCCCTTTTGGATCCTGAGGGTTGACTCCCTCTGAACTCTAGCTTCTTCTAAACTGGTACTAGGTGGGGCCGTTTGCCTCACCACTGGTGGAGCCACCTGCTCCTCCTCATCAATCTTCATGTGGAACACTCTATATCCCACAAAAAAAAGTATCCTTCTTTTCGGAAGGTTCTAACTTTGTCTTCTTCGCCTTCGGTATATGGATGTATACTATCATGTATACAACTCCATGTCTCAAACTAGAGACCATCTAATTTGTTTCCTTCTGCAACCATCACTATAGCTCCTTCTCAGAGCTATCCCCTATGACTTGCTCGGGACAAGCGCAATAACAAAAAAAGAGCAGACAAGAACATTATTCGTATGATAAGGAAATAGGAACAAGAATAAAAAATGGGAAACAAGAACAACACTTTTCCAGCATTGTTACCAATCATTCCTCCGTGGTAACTTGCTCGGAACAAAACAAGAACAAAAGACAAGAGCAAAACTTTTCTAGTGTTGTGACCTCCATAGTAACTTGCTCGGGACAAAGACAACAACCAAGAACATCTCCTAGAAGAGATCAATTTCATCTTGTAAATAAGTGCATCATTAGTACTAAACAATGGGCATTTACACAATGATCATTGTTCTAACAATATTCAAAACATTTGATAGCAAAAAGTACTTAGTAGTAATAGATCTCTAAAGACGGGTGTCCCAGTTTACAACATTTACTTAAGATGCAACAATAAAATATCAAACCTGATATGCAAACCTGGAGTCTTGCTGCTACTGTCCTATTTAATTTCTAGCTGTCATATACTGTAGGAGACATCATCACTTCTGCCTCCAACTCTTGGGCTTCCTCTGAGTGCACTAGATCTAAGATCCCTTTGTCACTACTTGGACAAATGTCCTTTTTGCCAAGTGTACATCTCCTACAAACACCCTCATGATATAACTTATATACAAGTGCGTATCTATGAAATTTTTAGCACCATCCAAATTGTATTCTAATCTCAAGGTTTGCGCAACTGACAACTGCAATTGGTGACTTGCAACTGCAATTGGCCACTGGCAACTACAACTACAACTGTCAACTACAATTGCAACTGCAACTGTAACTGGCAACTGCAACTGTAACTGGCAACTGCAATTGTAATTAGCAACTGCAACTGCAACTGCAACTGGCAACTGCAACTGTAATTGGGAACTGCAACTGCAACTATAATGAGAAATTTCAACTTTCACCAAGTTGTAATCTGAGACCACCAGGAGGTGCGTTAGGCTAGGGAAAGCTGATCTATGGAAAAATTAAACTCAACGTCCTCCCATAAGTTGCTCAACGAGCTTGACAAGTTCAGGTTTGTGTAGTAGCGACAAACAAAAACTGTGCAGTGGCAATATTTCAACTAGCTTTGATTCCATGTTGGTATTTTATATGATTCTCAGATCTTGATAGTTATTGCCTTATGATTAATAACAAGATTCACTTTCACACAACAATTTTCATAGAATAACTATACACTGAAAATATCAACTACAACAATGCAACGGAAATAACAAGATCTAGAAATATTAACCATACACAGTAGACACAAAAACACAACACAAGAACACAAGAGTTTATCCCGAGAAACTCAAACTTGGGAGAAAACCCAACAACCTTTCTCTAGAAGAATTCAGTCCAAGATATTACAATTTACCAGTACATCACCATGAATAGCAAAAATACCATATAGAGAAAATCCTCCCCAAGGCTAGCATCACCAAGACCTAGCGCCTAAATAAAATGACCAAGAATAACCAAGCAAGAGCTTCTCCAAGTGTGGCGCATTCTCCAAGATAACCAAAAGCAAGAAATAGTGAAATTTACCAGAACTGCAGCTGCAACTTCCTTGTGCGCATTGCAGAAGGAGCTGTTTGCCTGTCCAAATGAAATGAGCTAGTCCTGTATTTATACTAATCTGGGCGCTAGTCAGGGGCCGACTTCTTATTTCTGGGTCTTCAATTTCTTTATTATTTTTCTTGTGGGGCCGACTTCTCTTCCTGGGTCTCCAACTTCTTCCTGGGGTTTCTGTAATGGTATAGATGGGTCTTCTTGTACTTTCTTGTGGAGAATGACTGCCCTAAGTTGCAAATCTCCAACAGATGTTTTGGCAATGTCTAATTCCATTGTTATAAGGCCAAAGAAAATAGGCCTTACCCCTCGTGTATGAGTCTGTATAATTTGATTTGCACTCACTGCAATTCCATGAGCAACACCTACTCAAGTTCTTTTCCTTCTCAACTTTTGTCACATACTTCCATAGGGGAGAATCAAGAAGATCTTTTCGTTGTTGATCTTCTTGACAATCATTGTTTCCTGCCCCTCTACTACTCCTTCCACCACGAGTTCCGTGCCCAGATTGAGCTATTAAACATGAGGCTATTGGAAAAATTAAAAACATGGTGGTGGTGTATTGCTGGTCACTGTTGTTGGTGTTTGAGTATTCGAGTCTCGATTTTGAGATTCTATGCTACAACATATGTTAAGGCTGTTACCATATTATATAGGCTATAGGCTACAACCTATATTAAACTTTAATCATTGATGCCTTCAATTTTCCACAAACACAAAAATAGGTCACTAATAAAGCCATAGGCAGTGAACAATTAGGCCACTAAACTTAAAATGCAAACAACATACTTTAGAATATGATGATTGATTTGATGGTTGGCAACTGCAAGTATTTTCTCTTCAAGATTCACTGTACATGATAATTGATTTGATGGTTGGTCTGCAAGTATTGGCAACTACAATTATTTGCTTCCTTTGTGAATTGTTGTGCCTATCTCCCCCTATTTGCTGTGCTTTACAAGTATAATGCGAACATTGAGAAGTCGTGCTCTCTCCCATTAGAAACATAGGTCATGCTCTTTTCCACTGAAAATGCAAATTGTTCTCTCTAACGTGAAAATGCAAGGCTCAACTAAGTGAAAATGCCAAGGTTAGGTGCCAAGGGTTTTTGGTGTTTCTATTTGTCCAAGTGGCATTTTGATGTGGGCCCCTCCTCTTTATTTCCCTTCAAATGGATGTTGATGCTGAAGAAATATGTTGAAACATATTACCAATACCTATCATATCTAAACTCCTATGGAAAACATTGAACAAATAAAAGTAGATCTAAGCAAATAAAAGTGAGGAGGCAAGGAATTTACATGGTAAAACTTAGGGTGTGGAAACATTCATGGAAGCAAGGTCTTCTATTCTTCATATAACTCTCCCAATTACAATCGCTAGAGCACACACATGTATGGATTTCAAATAGGATCCATACAACTGTAAAGCACACCGATGATCTAGTCTTAAGAACCCCCAGGGTCCAAGCTAATTATCAATACCATAAGACCAATTGCCTTAATTTATAGTAATCGGGAGAAACCTGGACCATTGATCATAAGGCACAATCAAGGGTGGAGATCAACCAATGCATAAATGTTGACAATAAGCTCATCAAGATATAAGGGAGAACTAGTGGATAAGAATAACCTACAAGTGTAGGTCACCACCAAATAACTCCCAAAACTATCTCCATGTGCACATGTGCAATATTACAAATGTCTAGTGAGGTCATGTTACATGTGTAAGTGCCCCACAAATGATGTTATAATGGTCATCATTCTGACATTAAGTACAAAATTACATCAAGCCACTAGACAACATTAAAACACATTCTAACTTTTCCCCGTAATGTTGACTAGAGTAATGAGCACCTGAGTCGAGGAAGGGGTTGTGTTACATAAGAATAATAGGCCAATAATGTGAGATATTTGAGATCTCACAAGTCTAATGATGCTTCATTGTGTGTACAAATGCCTCAAAATGATGTTCTCATAGTCATCATAGTGATAGGCTATACAACAATAAATGCAGCTACTAGATAGTCATTAAAACACATTCTAATAGGGTCTACAAGTATCGGCAAGTACAAGTAGTTGATTTTCAAATATTTGCTTCCTTTGTGAATTGTTGTGCCTCTCTCCCATTGTTCACTGTGCTTTATACGTATAATATGAACATTGAGAAGTCGTGCTCTCTCCCATTGGAAACATAGGTCGTGCTCTTTAATGTGAACACTAAAAATGCAAGGCTCTCCCACTATTTGCAAGTCATGCTCCTTCCCATTGAAAACGCAAACTGTGCTCTCTAATGTGAAAATGAAAGGCTTAGGTAAGTGAGAACGCTAAGGTTAGGTGCTAACTGTATTTGGTGTTTTTATTTGTCCAAGTGTTATTCTCATGTGGGCCCCTTCTCTTTCTTTCCCTTCAAATGTATGTCGATGCTCAAGAAAACCTAATTTGTTGTTGGGTTTGTGCCTTTGAGGAGGAATTGTTTCCAATGGAAGGAAACAATTCCTCCCACAACAAAGATTTTGATTATTGGAACCACACCCTCCAAACTTAAAAACAAATTGAAACTAAGGATCTGTTTTTTATTTTATTTTTGAAACACAAAAAATTGAAGAATCCAATTTGGATCCGTGATTCCATGTTTTTGCAATGATTCGGGTGTGGGTGCGACACCTTACATAGGCAATTTCGGTAATGTCGACGTTTAACGATCTCCAAAATTCAAAGAGTTAAGGTGTGGAATTGTTAGCCTATATAATCATTGTTAGTTTAGGTATCTCTCCAATGCTACCGTTGAGAACTCAAAAGAATACACAATCTTGAATTTCTCTGATTGCACTTGGTCACGTTTAACGATCTCCAAAATTCAAAGAGTTAAGGTGTGGAATTGTTAGCCTATATAATCATTGTTAGTTTAGGTATCTCTCCAATGCTACCCTTGAGAACTCAAAAGAATACACAATCTTGAATTTCTCTGATTGCACTTGGTCCTATGTCATTCACATGCAATCATCTCGAGTAAAGTGTTAAGTATCGCCTTGTTATATTGGTAAATATGGCTTTACGGTGGAAAAAACTAACTCTTCAAGTGTAAACAAGCCTCATTTTATTTACTTTGGTCTCCTCCAATCAACCCTAGTGATACCTATCCTTGCATACAAAAAAGTTAGCCATGGAGTGATTACATTTGGGAATCTTACAAAATCAGTGTGATTCACACAAGGTCTTTTGAAATCCACTCACACATGTTTTGATTTAAATAAAACAAGATATGCTTTGTAGTTAGGTGTTGCTCAAAAACCTACTTTATAAATGCCCGGGGACTTTTAGTTATTTCCATTGCGATTTAGGGTGTGCAATAATCTTATCTTAGGTTCACGCAGTGGATGTTGTTTTATCTTTTCTCTTTTGAAATTGCTTCTTTTAAACCAAGAGAACCAATACAACTAGCTCAAAGAGGTACGACACCACAACGGGCCACTTGAACTAGTGAAATGACCATTGAGGGATGAACCATTGAACATAATAACTTTTTCTTTGATAAGTTGTTGTGAGAGGGAAGTTCTCTTCATGTAGGGATTGCTTCCAAGGAATTGAACCTTGGTGGGTGGCATGGCATGTGACTATCTTCATTGCTAAACCACAACTACCTATTGACACTATCTTGTTCGATGATGGGGACTTAGAGGCCTATTCTTACCCCCTTTGTCATCCATTCCTTTCCTTTCTTGTTTCTCTCGAGTTGGCTTCCTCCAAATACACTAATCACTCTTTGACTATTTGGAAGGTGACACTTAGTTCTTATCCACATATCACCAATTCACCCTCTTGTCCCCCAAATTTTACATTCGGTCCTTTTAATTGGTGGTATGACAAGGAGTGCAATGAACATCACTTATAACTTCGTTGTGCCTTCTTTGATGATCCTACCTCCTACCCACTTTTTGGGTAATGCTATTGTTGTCTCATTCATTGTAAGAATCACCTCTTCATCTAACAAAGGAGATGTGAATTCTGTGCATCCCTCGACCATTACCCCAAAACCTTTTGGTGCACCCTCTTCCCCTACTAGTCTAGTCTCTCTACCGACCTTGATCCCCAATCCATGTTCACCCGCACGACTACCCTCTATAATATACTTGGACAACCTCCTGTCCTAGTGACCTCCCTGCCCATCATGTCACATGTTCTATTACATTGATATTGGAAAGGAAATTTGGGAGATGGATACCAATAGAGTAGCAGATGAAGAGGGGTTCTAGGTTGAGTTCCTCAAACCTAGTATACATTCTGTTGTTGATTACATTTTTTATTTATTGGAGTCATTTCTACACGAGCATATCCAACCTATTGATGGCCGTCTCCTCCACCATGTCTCGATCTCCATCTTCCTATTTGTAAGCAACGTGGTCCTCTTGGCCTCAACCCTGGAGGATTTACAAACACAATTAGATGCCTTATCTAGATTATGTGATCTTGGTTAGTGGACGATCAACTTGGGTAAAACCAAGTTTATGATTTCAGTAAGTCGAAGAATGTCCTCTTCGACTACCACTTCTATTTTCACGGGGTGGAGATAGAGATCACCACAATCTAAACATATTTGTGGTTTCAATTCTGAGGGCCTAGATTTGGTTTGAGGAAGGCTCCCTAGCCTCAGATTAACAAGGGCTACAATTCCCTCGCTCCTCTTGAGAGATAGTATTTTTAGAAGCATTTTCAAGACATATAGTCCAAGAACGACCTCATGGACATGTTATTAGGCCCACGATTGTTTACGACTTTGAGATTTGGGGACCTATTCTACTAGAGTTGTACTTGATCATGATGGAGAGAGTTTAGGTCCTTATGCTTCATTGCATTATCAAAAGCAAGAGGACAGTTCCCCAAGCCATCATTTTTTTAGAGTTCACGACGTACTCTTTTTGGATTGAAACCATGTTTGTATCAATCTCACGTTTGCATTGTGTTTGGAGCTTTGTTGACTCAATTGACGGTAGGGATTGTTATCCGTATCTCACGTACTGCTCCTCGGAGGCCATTGCCTCAACTAGTCCTCTTGGGCAGGTCCATTGTTGGTTTGGAGAGGTCACATGTCCACTATAGTCAATGGGTATCTCAATGGACCGTCTCCCCCCATTCATATATTCTCTAGATGCCCCTAGCCAACTCTTGCCAAATAAGGAGTTGGGTAGGATTATTAGAGAGGACATCTATGGACGATGCATTTAGGTTACTTGGGTCACCTCCCTAGGAGGGTTGAATCCCAAGATGACCTTCTATGTAAAGCACTTCATGGAGTTGAGGGGCAACTTCATTGTTTGACCTCCTTACATGGTGTTGATGTATTTAGCATCGGGGAGGTACTTTCACGTCGGTTTGTGTCTAACACGTGGGAGTCGTCATTATTACCTCTCAGAACCTGAGGAAATTCACTTTATAAGTGATTAATAAAGTGAAAGCACTTTTGTGATTAATGGAGTTTAATCAAGCTAAATGCCTAAGTTTTTGGCATTACTAACTTAAGTGAGTTAATTAAATCCTAGCCATTAGATCTGAAGTGAAGGTGAGATTTAATCTCAACCCTTGATCACTTTGGAGAAATAGGGTTTTGGATTTAGGGTTAAGTCAACATTATAAAAGGAAGCCTAAGTGAGAGGATGAGACATATAGAAAGTACATTGGAGCAAAGAAGGACTCTTTGCTTATGTGCTTGTGTCACACATAGAATGAGTGAGTGAGATCTCATTGATTGGGTGAAGAAGGACATTCATCCAAGTGTGCATGGCAAGGTTCAAGGAAAGGAGCAAAGGGGTAGCAAGGGAGATAGCATCCAGCCAACAAGATTGAAGAACTGATCTTGAGGTTTGTAAGGCTTGGCTATATGCTGCATTGTATTATTCCTCAGGTGGGCCATTATCCCAGGACGAGAGCCCAAGATTTTATCTAATAAATTTAACTCAGAATTGGTTTTCTCATCGGGGTAATTTACCCAGAAATCTCATGTGCAATGTGTATGGTTTTCGTATTTATGCTTTCACTGTAATTCATTAATAACTCAGCTGTGCTTTTATTCAAGAAGTGATTTATTCAGAATTAATTGTCAGGTGTTGGATTATGAAAACTAACACATGCTTCTTCACCAATTGCATGCGTTTAGGATCCCTCTGGGCTAGTTTTGTGTTGGCTCACATCAACTATCAACTTCTAGTTGATGTAACACCCCCACGCTTTGTGGGAGAACTAAATAAAATTTCTCGTTCATGAGCCGGATTAGCTCTTCGATTTCCTGCTGAAATCTCGCTATTTGATCCACAGGTCCTATTGAAACCCCACCAGCGTGTACATGCACAAGGCGCAGGCTTCACCTATGTGATCGCATGCCTATAAAAAGGCGTTTCGCATTTCGGGACTTCGGGACTTCTGCATGCGAGTCAATCCTGACTCCTGTTTCCCCGAAATCACGATCTCCATTAGCTTCTCCTTTAATCTTCCACCCATACGACCGATCGCCACTACCTGGGGCTTATTCTCCTAACTCGTCGAGACTTTGCGTTTCGCGAAGTTGGAACACAACCCAACGCCTATCTTTCGAAAGCCTGATCCCCGAACTCCCGATATCCCCTCGCCCAGATCAACGGTCATGGCTCTCCTGTGATCTGACGGTTCAGATCAAATTTCGAGTTCACAAAATTCTACCCTTTGACTTCTTTCAGTAGCGAGTCAGCGAAATGATGATATCTCGCCACGTGTCTTCTTACGATGGACGGTAAAGGGGGGCCCGATAGATCCTTGGATCTACGGTCTAGATTTCATCGCTACTTGCGAAGACTGAAGGAGTCGAGGNACACAAAATTCTACCCTTTGACTTCTTTCAGTAGCGAGTCAGCGAAATGATGATATCTCGCCACGTGTCTTCTTACGATGGACGGTAAAGGGGGGCCCGATAGATCCTTGGATCTACGGTCTAGATTTCATCGCTACTTGCGAAGACTGAAGGAGTCGAGGCGTAAACGCCTGCGCTCCCTCTTCAAATCTAATGGTCGTGACAGACCTCAGATCCTTCCCGAAGGATCTCGTCCGTTCGTCTCCCAAACGAAAGGATATTCCCTTTCGTTATTTGAACTCGCTATCCTTTCTGAACTTGGGCAACGAAATTCAACCTCTCAGAGCTTCGAGCTTCCGCGGCTCCGAAACCTTCGAAAACTAACTCCTCCTTGCACAAGGTTCCCAGACCCAGGTCACCTGAACCTTCAGATGATTCTTGGGCAAATTATCCCTACTCTTAGTCAGGTTTCTGGATAAGGGCTTAGGTGCGTTTCAAAGTCCCTAGGCTACTGACCTGAATGAAGTTCCTTCCTAACTCACTGAGTTAGCAGCTATGACACCGGGGCAAGGTAAACTCGTGGGTTTACCGTAGTGGTAGCCATACCAAGGAGCTTACTCTGACTCTGAGATATGATGCAATTCCCCGGGGAAGGTGCTTTCGAGGAGTTAAATTAGAACATCACGAGAATCAAGCAGATGGGACGATTTTCAGTGGAACGGACTCATGCTCCAGACTTAATCATTTTATACAGAAACCAACTATGGCATATAAGTATACACATGCATCCATTACTTCCAATCTAAAACACCAGGCAATCATTCCACACATAAACCATTTATGGGTGTATAAACATGAGCATGTATCCATGATATTCAATTCAAAATACAAGGCATAAAACACTTATCGGAACCACAAGGCGTGATGCGACTGCTGAGAGGGGTGCTCGTTTCCACCCAACCATAGGCTCAGTCACTCCCAATGGATTTATCAGTGGCCACCCTCAAGCTTAGGCCACGATGCTTTGAGATTCAATCTCTTACTTCCAGCTCAACGAAAGTTAGGGACGAAGGTTACTCTCCTTCTCCCTATATAGGAATAGATGAGGACGAAGGTTACTCACTTTCTCCTGACTCAATCTCTCTTCTCTGCGATCCCAACTCACTTTTCTCTCTCAATCCTTCCTTGGACCCGAGAGTATTCCGCGCTCGTCTCTGCATTCTTTGTCGGTCCTCTCTTCCCACACCACACTTCCTTTCTTGCCTTCCTCAGTAAGATTGCGTGTGGCTCGAATTCCCAGTCCGTGGTCAGGTCCGGAAGCCTTACAGATGGTCAGTGTACCTCATCCCCTCATTAACTCTTGAGGATGTCTTCCCACCTACCAGCCTGACTGTAATTCATTTCGGGTCAGAGGGTTGTTCTGATCTTGAGCAATTAAAACCAGCATAGTACTGGCTCAGTGGAAGTTAACGCAACCGCTCCGGTCCCCTTCCACCACCTTTCATTAGCAATCGTGGTCTCTTTTAGCACATCCCCTTCCCAACAGTCATGCAACACATATTCCGAACCAATTTACATTCATCGACCTTTTATACAATGGTCCATCAAATCAAATATTCACACCTTTGAGTTTGCCATAGTTCCCTGGCCAATATAGTTATATTTATAGTTATATATAGTTATAGTTCTCTGGTTTTCTTAGGATTGCTTCCAAATCCTCATATATAGTTTAAGCATTTTTTTATTAAATGCTTTTGATAACTTCTATTAATAGGAAATATGTCATAATGTATGCAAATCCTTTCAAGTACAAAAGTGGGTTGTATATCTAGCACATTGCCACTAGCTGGAGCAAGAAAAACATAACTAGCCATAATGTCTAAGCAACATGTGACATAATACTACAAAACTCAAAATGCTATCTAGCATGAAAAGCAAATATAGCAAAGTCCTAAAACATGAAAGCAACAAGATTTATAAATATTGTCATAATAAAGGCAGATCACCTTATAGTGTGGAACAACCCAGAAGTAGAGGGACCATCTTTATCATTATTGGATGGCCCTCCCCAACCTTCGATCAACATTTTGGGCTAAAGAAATGTGATCTCCTATCCGTTGTTGACTTACTGATGCTCTTGCAAAGGCTTCACCACTTCATAAATTGCAAGAGTTAGTTTGGGAATTTTTTTATTGGGTGGCTTGAGAGGTGTGTTGCATGGCAAGATATGTCGATGGTCATGATGCTTTGTCACTTGTCAACCAAACTTGTGGGGTGGTTGACCCACACTCCTTTGAGATTATTGGGTCATGGTTGTTGGAACTAGTGAATTTGTTGGTGGTTCTTGACTTGTTGTACAAGGGGCTCCTCCTTGACACTGTAAGAGCTAGTGAAGCTGCACAACATATATCTCAACCTCTCAAACTTTTATAGTGATCTATCGGGACAAGTTAACACAAATTTCCACTTTGTTAACCCATGAAAATATTTGTCTGCAAAGTTTCGGCTAGAAACAATATTGTTCCCAGTTTTCCAAATGAGGAAGAGGTTTTCTATTCTGATAAGTTACCATGTTTAATGATACTCAACAAACCATTGAAATTTATTCCCCAAGTGCGTTGATTTCCATGAGATGGGAAATAGAGAAATATGATTGAAGAAGGTCAAAACCCATTTCCTTATGGATTTGGTGAAGTGAAAAAACCAAGAGACATGTTTAAGTGACTTGGGCCTATGACAAAAAAACCATTTTGGGTGGGGAATAGCTAGGTAGATAATGGATTGGCCAATCGCTAGCCCACAGAAGATGAGGGACTAAGTTGTTGGAATTATTGGTGTATTTTGTATCATAGTTGCTAGAGAGTGGGAGCACAACAGGAGTGTTGGGAGTGCCATTTACCAAAAAACCTTAGGAGCGTTATATAATAATAATAATAATAATAACAATAATGCATTTATATTCATAAAAACATGCATAATGCCAAATTAGTTGCATAATATATGAAAACATGCATAGTTGTGCTACTTGTAAATGAATAATACATTATTATGAAGTTAGAAATGCTATCCATACATTAATGATTAATAATTTGAGCCTCAACCATCTAGCAATTACAAACATACATACAATTTTTTAAGCCATATAATTAGAAGTAGACCATTGACTTATGGAATGAAATAGGTTATCCACCAACTACTCGCGTGACACGTGGTCGTGTTATCTGACTGCTACCACTATAACCTCCAGGCATGCCAACGCGGCCCCTCACGTGACACACAAGCTAAGTTGAGGGTTTTGAACCAGGGACTTCACATAACAGAGTGGCTTAACAATACACTCCATCACTGACTGTTCTACACCTGGGGGGCTGGATCCGGTTATCCACCAACTATCAACATGACCAAATAATTATGTTTACAAAATAGGCCATATCACCCTCAATAGGTGCTTAAAGGTGAGGAAATAGCTTCCAAATCTAGTCTTTGTGATCTTAACTAGCTGCAACCTAGAGTTAGTGCCATAAAAGTAATTGACCCTTGTATGCCTGGTGACATCGAGGTACATAAAGGGCTTGGTGCTCTTGATTAAATGGCAATCCCATACCCTCATACATGATAGAATCCAATGAAAATGCTGCAATCCAACTAGTGCCGAAATCCTGAAAACTGTTAGGTCTGCTGAATTTTGAATGGTATATGAAATTGTACTTTCTCCATATGAAGTCCGATGAGGTTGGAACCACTCTCCAACATCTTGAAAAATTTAATGGTAATGTGAAAAATTTAAGTAGAAGGATAAAAAGGAAAGCAAAAGTTGGCACTTTATTTATCCTTTTTATCCTTCTACTTTAAGAATTTAACGTTACCATTAATTGTTGGAATTTTTGGTCAAACCTACTAAAAAACCATAGTCTTTATGCTTGACAATATCATGCATCAAAAGGTTCAATGTGTCTAGGGAGCGCTTGGGGAGTGTCCAAGGAGTGCCTGGGGAGCGTGCTTCCTACTTTGGGAGCATCCTAGGGAACACTGTGAAAATTCCAGGTCCTATCAACTTGCCTTCTTGGTCTTTCTTTGACCAAAGAAAGGCTCTAAGTTTCTTCTGTCAAGTAAAGTATTTTCTGCTGTTTTATAACAGCCAACAGTCCAAAAGTATTTTGCTGACTTGTTACGGTTATGTTCTCGATTTTGGGTGCTCTAGCATGTTGTTTTTGTCACCAGAAATTGGTACATGCATCTCAAAATAAACATAACACACCTAAACATCGTTTACTGCTGAATATGAACAGATCTAAGAAACTAAGTCATGCATTTGTAGACATAGGTATTTTTGGTCAACATGACCCTGGATAAAACCCCCTCGGGGAAAACCGGTTTGAGATATGTGTGTATATATGAGGAAAGCAGAAGAAGAGTTACAGTAAATACAATATATGAAAGAACCCGATACAATAGCAACTCCAACTGAGCTGATATACAAGCTCTAAATCAACAGATGCGCCCCTCATGCAAACTGCCAGAACCACTGAATCTGCTCCAACTTCCAACTGTGAGCTCAGATCTGAAAACCCCTCCATAGGAATGAAGCTCTAGTAGATGGCCTCCCTCTGAAATTGATCTCACTGCAATCTGATGGCTAGATTTCCCACCAGGTACGAATCAACCTCCACAGCTAATGCGCCCCTCTCAGAAGTAGAATAGCTCCAGTAAATAATCAAGGCAA
>JASDQU010687032.1:22199-35655 GCA_032191745.1 Picea mariana | reverse complement strand
CCCCTGTGCCAACAGAACTCGACATTCCAACTAAGAATTCACAGCTAAAATTGCAACCCACACACTTATTTTCGGCATCGACGAAATCCGAGCAGTAAAATTCCCATGTAGCAATGATAATCATCGATCTCCGATGAATCCCATCGGCATCGACTAAATATGAGAGAAAAAAATATTGGCATGGGCCAAGACAAACCTCTGATAACCGATTAATGATGCATTGATCGGGGTCGGTGAAATCCTAAATATTTAAATTGTCAAAATTTTCGCGTTGACACATCGCCGATCACTGATCATCGAAGCACGTTCGACATGGACAAGTTTTGAGGGGGTCATTCATGAACAATTGTTTAAAAATATCACCAATCACCATTCCCTGATACTTCTTCGACATCAATGGGTAGGACATGTTTGTCAAAGTGCATATCTATCGAAAATCCTTGATTCTGAATAAATTCTTAGGCGAAGGGGGCCAAATCCAAGCGCCACGTGTATTTTTCACGTAGGCATTTCGTATGGCCTAGTTTCATCTGGAGTCACCTTAGATTTCCCCGTGTCCTAGTCACACTTCCAAGTCAAATTTTCCACATCAGTGCTGTATGGCTAGATGGATCGACATTAGAGCTTTCTCCAAGAGATACCAATGAACATTGTCTAAGAATAACGTCGATCCCCCGATCTGCTCGTTTAAATTAGCATAATGATGGGACGTCTTCAGCACAAGATAAGATCAGATTCTATCATTTAATAGGCCAATTAATGTTTCACTCCACATACATTGTTACCCCATGCGCCGACCAAATAACAGAATTTGAAATTGCCGATGAACCACAACATATCCCGCTCCTGCGCCGCCAACCTACGACCACATTTAATCCTGAGCATAACGTAGATCTTGGTGAAAGGTTTTGTAAAACCATATTTATGCACCAAATTGAAGAATTGATGCCACAAGGTAAGTATTCTCTGTGTTTGAATTACTAAGACAGTTTCGAACCCCAATATTCTGCACACAAATTTTCTCATTCTTAGAGTAGTCAAAGGTGCAAAAAGAGCGTCTCGAGAGTTACACTCAATACTCAGAATTTAAAAACCAAGTTAAGCAAGTGCAAATAAGAGGTATGTATTGATTTTATCATTTTGGCTGTCACATTTTATTTATATATCAATATCCTCTCTGCAAGACAGTGTCTAATTCTGCTCTCTCTGCAGGAAAAATCCTCCAAGGAAGCCAACGACCAAACGCTCTCCAAGGGCACCAAAGTTGAAGGAAGTAGAGGTCAGTGAAGGATCTTGTCCTGGCATTGCGAGGCAGTTGGGGTTTACTGCTAAAGCGGAGCCGGTCATTAGAGCGTCTACCAAGAAGGCATTTTCCCAACCCCCTGCATTTGGCAACATAGAGGTGAGCAATGGGTCAAAAATAATTCTCCCGCAGTGGGGAGATTTGTTCAACAAGATTAACCGAGAATATTACCCAAAATTTATTCCCCACAGCGACTCGGATGTGAGGACGCTCGACGACCAGGTTTTTACGAACATCTAATAGTCATGCCTGCATATGGTAGCCTGACGAACCCCAGTCTTGTCCTGTATTGAGACCCCTGGGTGGATAATCGTTCATACAAATGCAATGAAGTTCTTCTTCAATGATGAGAATGGCAGATGCGTCGGTGTTTTTCTCCTGACGGAGGTCCAAAAATACTACAAGATTAGGGACCCAGAGGAGCGGTTAAACATAAATTTCATAGTGAAGTTCTATGAGTTCCATGACACCAACAGATTGATGGCCTCCTGGTGGAAGGGAGACAAAAAATTCANATACAAATGCAATGAAGTTCTTCTTCAATGATGATAATGGCAGATGCGTCGGTGTTTTTCTCCCGACGGAGGTCCAAAAATACTACAAGATTAGGGACCCAGAGGAGCGGTTAAACATAAATTTCATAGTGAAGTTCTATGAGTTCCATGACACCAACAGATTGATGGCCTCCTGGTGGAAGGGAGACAAAAAATTCACAAATCGAAGCAATGATTGGTACGGGACAACAAATCTAAGGGAGCCATACATTTATTTAATGGCTCTAATCTACCGATTGTATGGGGAAAGGGATTGCGCTAAGTTTTCATAGGCATCGATTCCCCTGGCATACATTGTGGCCATCTCCGGGAGTAGCTTCAACTGGGGAGCAATCATTTCTAAACAATTGAGCACCAACATATTGCAGGCCCAGACACCAAAGGATGGATAAGCATCTACTTTTCACATGGCTTCGTATATGTTAGACGTAATCCACGCAGGGAACTTCTTCACAGGCATGAATCTGAGCTGGCATATCGCCGAGCTACCTGTACATGTCTACTTTGACATTTTGTGGGAAAACAGGTACAAAAAATTCTATTCTCTCATCTGCGATGAATTTATAGCTTGGTTTTATTTTATTATTTTTAAGAGAGAATGCCCAAGACTTTTGACAGCGGCCAAGAAAATGATGTCAAAGGTAGGTCAATGGTACTTAGAAGAAACCAGTACTTATATTAGGGTGTTTGGGGCTACCGATGCGCTGCATCTACTCCCTGCTTACATCCTAGACCGACTCGTTGTAGGAGAAATCTATTACCAAACTATTCTGTATGGCTATAATGCCACTCTAGTTAAAGACAAGAAGCGAGCATTCAGACCCTATGGTTTCCATGTAGGGTTTTACATAGTGAAGGATAATGTGCATGATAAACAAGAGGGTTTGAGCCAACTGGAATATAGATTCCCAACAGGCCTATTTTGCAAACATGACCCTAAAGGCCTAGTACTTTAGCATGCGTCACAAGTCTCTTCCTGCTGGCCATACGCACATGATAAGTTTAAAGACGAGATCTTTACAAAATGTGCTCAGGACTGGGAGGAGGTTCTATAGAGAAAAGCTAACCCAAATATGACTAGGTTTAAAGCTATGAGTATGGATGAGCAAGTCAAAATGATAGAACAAATGACTCAAGAAGCCCTCAGGGTTAGGGAAGAAAACAAAGCAGTAGAAGCCAGAGAGGCACAAAGGAGGGGGATGTTGTTATTAGAAGAGGCCTAAAGAGTCATCCAGAGGTTAGAAAATGATCCCCAACTTTTAGAACCTATAAGTATAACCCTAACTAACCCAATCAACATCAGAGAGGAGCTAATTAGCTAAGAATCAACCCCACCAGAGGAAATCACCGATCTAGAAAACTCCACAGTTCCTTCACCACAGGCCAGATCATCGATGACTATTCCAGCCCAGCAGGAGATTCCAAGAACACCAGGTGAAACGAGTGTGCCTAACACCCTCTTTGATTTGATTACCATCTATGATGATGAAGAGAGCTCAGAGGTCTCGCTTATAACTCTAGTACCAATCATAGAGGAGAAATAACCAGGGGAAGAATTTGCACCAACCTTCGATGCTTCGATTCTGAACCCTTGGCAAGTCGACCATGAGGCCGAGAGTATCCTAGAAACTAAATTTATTGACCTATCAGGGACNTGTTGTTATTAGAAGAGGCCTAAAGAGTCATCCAGAGGTTAGAAAATGATCCCCAACTTTTAGAACCTATAAGTATAACCCTAACTAACCCAATCAACATCAGAGAGGAGCTAATTAGCTAAGAATCAACCCCACCAGAGGAAATCGCCGATCTAGAAAACTCCACAGTTCCTTCACCACAGGCCAGATCATCGATGACTATTCCATCCCAGCAGGAGATTCCAAGAACACCAGGTGAAACGAGTGTGCCTAACACCCTCTTTGATTTGATTACCATCTATGATGATGAAGAGAGCTCAGAGGTCTCGCTTATAACTCTAGTACCAATCATAGAGGAGAAATAACCAGGGGAAGAATTTGCGCCAACCTTCGATGCTTCGATTCTGAACCCTTGGCAAGTCGACCATGAGGCCGAGATTATCCTAGAAACTAAATTTCTTGACCTATCAGGGACCCTGAAAGACAACTCCAAGGATGAGCTAGGATCTGGTGAACAAGAAGAGGAATTGCCACAACTAGAGATTGACACCTCAACAATTGATCACCAAGTTAGTGTTGAGCATGTGACTGTCTCTCCATTTAAGGACGATACTTCACCAGTCGACGAACACCAGCTGGAGGTCAAGCCATTAGAACATACAAAAGTTTCCCCTGTCAAAGAAGTACAAGAGCCGGTCCTAGAACAAATATATATGGTAGGAAGCCTAGGAAACACTCTAACCTGGGGAGACCAAAAAATCCCCGAGCCCATGGATGAGGTCGCCGATATACATGCAATTTATTACGACATAAAGAGGAAGGCCATAATGAAGAGGACAACCAAGAAAAGGAGGCTCACGCTGGATAACGTGATTCTCATCACCACATAAGAAAATAGGGTCAATACAGAAAATGCAAAGACAACTGAGCTAATCGACACATGGATGGCTATAACTTATGCCATGCTGGATCGAACAAACTGATACGAAAAGGAACTAGCCACCACAAAGAAGGAACTAGACCATCTGTGCCATCTGGGGAAATATTACCAAGAATCAACACAAGCAATAGTTTTCCTGAAGAGTGAATTTTGAGAAGAATATGCATAATTCACGAGAGAAATTCATATCTTCACTGCATGTGTAGCCAATTTTCAATAAGACAATCTCATGGCACTGACAACCTGTAAAGACATGGAGAGATGGCATGAAAAGGCATACCAAACTGTAGAATGAATCGATTATATCAGTGTAGTATAGAAGGGCCGAGACACGGAGGAGCATGGCATCCAAGTGCCGATGGATATAAGCATCTCCCGAATAAGGAAGGCAACTGAATACTAGGTAAGTATGTCTCATGAACCTCAACGAAAGATACAGGAAAGGTGGGCCGAGTGCGAGAAAAGATCATAGAATATAAATCAGGAGATGAAAGACATTATCATTCCAGAGTTCGGCTCACCCGAAGACTTTGTCAATTTGCATGACATAGTCAAATGACATTCATAACAAGACTCAGCGTGGAAAGTGGAGATCACACAGGTGGCGAGCATGACACCAGGTTAGGTAAAGAAGTTTATGGAACACCTGATCAAGGTTCATGCAGTATTGCATCGTTTAAGTGTGAAGATGATCAGATATAGAGAACAAGCAATAGAGATAAAGGAAACCCTCTTAGCCCCGATGGACCAACACAGATTCCCATATGCTAACACATGCGAGTATCTCTTCATCAAGTGGTTAGAGTATGAGAAGAATCATCCACTCTAGTAGAACCACTAGACGATCTCAAGAGAACAAAGAGATCAAGCGCCACATGTAATTATTTTATTTTACTTAACACAATCTTTTAGTAGCTATTTTAAGTTAGTAATTCTTTATAAATAGGGAGATCGACCTTTTGGGAGGGGGTCAATGGTTTTGGGGAAGGAACTTCTTTTTTGAGAATTGTAAAGAATTATTTCTGAGCAAATTTAATTAAGAATTTCTGTTTAGAACCAGAGACAAATTTTATTTTCATCGAAGGTGTTATGTGATTGGATTGAGGAGGAACTACTTCCATCTTTGAATTCAGTAGTTGATGCTCTAACGAGTAAGAGTTTTTGAATCTATTGATAAGCTATCTTTTGCAATAATTTAATAGTTCTTTTGTTATAAATGATGAAAAGTGAATCTTTGTGTTAATATGTGATTGATGGTAGAGCTAAGGAAACTATTTTTCTTGCACTTATCTTATTGCATGCATATTTTCTTTCAATAATTGTATCTCAGTCAGTGTTGAAATACCAACAAGATAACGTATTATTAATAGACTTGTAATAGGTGTGAATATCGTTGTCTGCACGCTAGAGCACGAGGCTTATCCCAAGCTCAACATTATTCAGTAGTTAATAATCCCCTCTATTAGCTGGTTTATACCATCACACCTTAATTTATCAGACTCATCTAATAATAGAAAAGACAAAAAGAGAAACATTTAATCTGAAGGAGGAAATTTCACAGAAATATATCCTATCAATCACTAAGTAAAGACCATCGGTAAATTGGTTAGATCGAAATATCTGGAGAGCCATTCCACCCATCAAATGCTGCAGAGTCTAATTGGGCCTCTAAGGTGGGTTTGGTTCCTATTGTTGAGTCAAAGGATCTCATACCCCTCAACAGAATTGACACTAGAAGGTGGGCCTGAACAAATGAATGGCTAATGACATTGCTGATAATATATTTCACATAGCCTACAGATTCAAAATAACCCACATGCATGGATAGTCATTTTCAGTTCAACCCACATACATAGAGTACTCCTAAAACGAGTAACTCAACTTAGCACGAGGAAGTAGAAAACTTATTCCTTGAAATACCTTACACTCTCCCCCATAAGGATTTGAACCAGTTCATAATAATCACAAGAGCTTACGCCCGAAAAATTGGATTGTTAACCTTAGCTCCATTACTTCCTCGTAGAAAAAAAATAAAGACCTCATTGGTTGGGGCTGCCTCTGGTACGTTGCAGAKTTGATCTATCAAAGTAATAATGACACTATAGGGCCTAGCTTCATAAACAACATGACACTTCCAAATTTATGGTGGTCCTAACAAAACATCACACAACTCAAAGGGGGAAACATCACAAAATACCTCATCTTTGAAGGGTTTTATGTCATAGTGCATGTGACATTCTTGGTTGACGCAAATGTCTTATCCCTGGTTGAGCCAACCGATGGTGTATGGATGAGGATGCATCATCTTGGTAAGGTTCAACCTCTTGATGGCCTCGGGTGAGACTATGTTCTTCCAGCTACCTATGTCTTTAATGAAATGGAGTGGGATCCCTTTCACCTACATCTGTGAATGGAAGAGGCACTCCCCTTCTTCAAGATCCTCTGGTCCCTCTGGTTGGAATTTTGTGGTAGAAATGGTGATACTGGGTTATGTGTCAATGATCTGTTTTCCATTTTTTGGTTTTGAATCATAGTTTGAGTCAACATTCGACCCCGAGGCTTTCAATGACACTATAGGGCCTAGCTTCATAAACAACATGACACTTCCAAATTTATGGTGGTCCTAACAAAACATCACACAACTCAAAGGGGGAAACATCACAAAATACCTCATCTTTGAAGGGTTTTATGTCATAGTGCATGTGACATTCTTGGTTGACGCAAATGTCTTATCCCTGGTTGAGCCAACCGATGGTGTATGGATGAGGATGCATCATCTTGGTAAGGTTCAACCTCTTGATGGCCTCGGGTGAGACTATGTTCTTCCAGCTACCTATGTCTTTAATGAAATGGAGTGGGATCCCTTTCACCTACATCTGTGAATGGAAGAGGCACTCCCCTTCTTCAAGATCCTCTGGTCCCTCTGGTTGGAATTTTGTGGTAGAAATGGTGATACTGGGTTATGTGTCAATGATCTGTTTTCCATTTTTTGGTTTTGAATCATAGTTTGAGTCAACATTCGACCCCGAGGCTTTCGTCTCAACCAACGATCATTCTTTGGAGTGACATTCATCAATATTGTGCCAAGGTATTTTATGGAACTCGCACCACTTTCCAGTGATCTTCTTTGAGTTCCCATTACCCTTCTTTGTGGGTGGCTTGGATTGGTTATCCTGGGACTGGCCATCCTTGCTCTTTCCTTTTCCCTGGGAGTTAGGGCCACCCTTACCGGGCTTCTGTTGCAATGGGTTTGCAAAACCAATATATCACTTATTCTTTTGCTTGAACTTCTGCTCGATCTTGGCAACATATTTTTAAGTGGCTTCTAATGATGAGATGTCCAGGAACTCCATATTTGTTTGGATATATTTGTGTAGGCCACTATGGTACTTTAAAACTAAGTGTCACTTGGAGTCTTTAATACCAATATTTCTGTGCAAGGTATGGAAGATATTGGTGTACTCTGGTACTATCTCATCTCTCTCCTGACATAGAGTTGTACATCTTGTGTACTGGTCATTATAATTTCCAACATGGTAGTATTACTTCTTGAGGGCATCAACAAAAGCTACCCAAGTGGGTCATAGCCCAAAAATTGTAGACTCATCCTCAACATACTACTCAAAGTAAGTCTCCCACCAATATGTGACATGGGGAAGGGCTTTAAGGAGCACAAAGGTGTTATTTTCACTGCTGGAAATTTTTTGGATAGAGAAATAACTCTCTAGTAGACTTAACCATTTTTCTAAAGTGTCAACGTCTATCTAGACTTCAAAGAAAGGAATATCAAAGTTAACTTGTACCTTAAAGGAAATCACACCTCTGAAGTGACTACTGGTTGAAGGTGCCTCTATTGTTGTTGGCAATCATCAAAGTATCTAGGATAAATTATCTGTCATCGCGTTCCTTTGACATGCAAGGGATTCTACAAGAAACAGTTTGATAAGATCTCCTAATATTTTGTCCCTCTTTTCTTCTGCCATGGGAGGTTTATTGGGTGGGCGAGAGAAGTTGTACTCAAGAGAAACAATCTGGAGACCTAACTCTCTATACTCTGACCTCATTGGGGACATGCACTAAGAATGACAAGGATCATACTCCTCTGATATCAATGATCCATATTATTTTGAGAACATCATGAAGGAATAAATATAACATAGATATAATAAGGAAATACACAAAGATATTGCAAGGAACACAATAATACAGTAAAAATCAGATTCTATTAATGACTCTCTAAAATACAAAAGACTATAAAATGAAAAGCACGCAAGCTAGCTAGAATGGTGGTAGCTTATCTCTGAAGAGATATTTGTTGTCTATGCTCATTTGCAAGAAGTAGATTACAATGAGGCTTCAAGGGCCTATTTAATATAAATCATAAATGTGAAAATCCTAAACATTCAAAACCCTAACCCTAGGAGATGAAACGCCAAAAGGTTTGTGGGCCTTGATGGGGGTAGTTGATACATCAACTTCCCAAGGGCATAAATTTTGCATACGATATCTGTTTAGGGTGCTCGATACCCTGATAGAAAGGTCTAGTTGAGGAGTACACATTCACAGTGACCCAATAGATCCCAACATGGATCTAGTGGGTGTTTCCAAGTCAAAAATGTTGTTTAGGGCCTTAAAATGACCCCAAAAGTTTGGGACCCAAAAAACTATAGAAAAGCTACCAATATGGAAACTTTAATTTGAGTCAGTGGAATAGGTGGGTGGAAACCAATGTCCACCTGGATCATTCCTCCCCCCTTAGTAATAATTTGTCTCCATTGCGTCAATTTCCTCCATAAGATGAGGAAACTTCTATTGAATCTTACTCTTGGTGAGCCACTTTCCCTTATGAAGAATATGCCCTGCTTTGATGACTCAATAGAGTTGGATTTTTTGTTGGTGGTTTCCCTTCGTCTTGGTGTCCATGATCTGATCAAACGATTCATTTCCAATGCAATCGATATTTAGTTCTATTGGGGCCAAGTGCTTGACTGCATTTGAAGTGTCCAGGAGAGGTGGAAAATATTGTTTAAGCAGTTCCACAAAAAATATCGAATGCAAGCCAAGCAAAGGAGGAGCACTTTATTCAAAATTGTTCTCACCCACAACCTTGGTGATGGTGTAGGGACCGTATCGAAGTGGGTGTAGCTTCTGATGGGGTCCTGGGAGGCACTCTTTCTACAAATGTAACCACACCTTATCTCCCAACTGAAACTTGTGTTGTGCTCGATGTTGATCATGGTGCTTCTTGTACTTGGCATTGACTTTCTAAAAAATATCATGAACTTGTTGTTGGATGTGTTGGATTCGCACAACAAATTTGGCTGCTCGGTCGACCTCGCTCTAAGCATGGGAGGACTCTTCCTGTGCAACTGCAATGGGTAGAGCTACGTCAATGGCGACCAATGGTTGGAACCCCAAACACACCTAAAAAGGGTTGTGACCAATACATCTATGGAGGGAGCTGTTGTAGATATGTTGAACATAAGGAGGGATTTCATGCCATCTATGTGGATATTTGGAATTGCACATCCTCAAGATATGGAAAATCATATTGTTGACTACCTTTGTTTGTCCACCAATCTGTGTGTGGAAGGTATCCAATTTGGTTATCTTGGTGTCCATTATCGACCATAGGCTAGACCAAAAAGTGCTCATGAACCTACTGTCTTGATCTAATATAATGGTTCATGGGGGCCCAAAATGAACCCAAACATGTTCAAAGAAGATATTGATAGTATCCTCAACTGCAATCCTCTTCTTGCAGGGTATAAAAACTTCCATCTTAGATAATCGATCAATGACCACAATGACATAGTCATTTCCATGCTTGGTTGAAGGAATATCAGACATGTAATCCATGGATATTGACTCCCAGGGCATATCTAGAGCAGGCATATAAGTGTATAGCCCCATTTTCTTGATGGAAGGCTAGGAAATGGCACAGGCAGTGCAGGATCTTAGGTACTTGTGGACATCTTATCGAAGCTTCGACCTATAATAAAATGCCTTTGCAATATTGACACTATTTTTTCTACACCAAAATGTCATGTTGCTTGATTGTAATGAGCTTCCCATATCATATTTGCACGCTCGATGGCTCAAATGGCATAACTATCCATCCTGGAGATGAAAGTCTAGAACTATTTTTCCTATGCTTGATATATAATAGGCGAAAACAAATTTAGAGTCATTATTGTATAATTGTGGCCACTCGGATGTCTCATGCCCATAGGATTTAAGAACTGTGGTTAGCGCCACAATCAAGGGTCGACTGAGGCAATATGCTACATGGTTGGTGCTTCCCTTCTTGTACTTGATGTTCAAGTGGAATTGTTGTAGGTATGTGGACCAGTTTTGATGGAGTTCATTATTTAACTTTCCTTGTGTTTGCATGAATTACAGAGTCATGTGATCAATGTAGATGATCATTTCCTTCCCAAGAATGTAATGCTTCCACTATCGACATGCCTGCACAATGGAGTACATATCATTGTCATAGGTGGGGTATCTGCAAACAAAATCCGATAGTGTTTCAATTTGATAGGCTACTAGATGCCCATGATGAGTGAGGACTTCACCGATAGCATAATATGAAGCATCTATCTCAATATCAAATGGTTGTTGCAATTTTGGAAGAATAAGTATTGGTGATGAGAAGAGGCGGAATTTCAAATCCTAAAATGTTTCTTGTTGGGACACAACCAACACAAACTTGGCCTTCGCTCCACCCTTGGTCACCTGGATTAGGGCCCAATTGATATGAGATAACCCCAACAAAAACCTATGATACAAGTTGGCAAGACTCAAGAAGCGACGGAGCTCAATCACATATGACTTAGATCTTGGTTGGATCCACATGCACACCTTGCTCATCCACGAAGTATCCAAAATATTGGATTCTTTGCATGTCAAAGGAAAACTTATGCAAATTGGCATATAAATTTTGTTTTCGTAGGGTACCCAAGACCCACTAAATGTACTTCAAATGTTCCTCCCATGTTTTGTTGAAGATGAGGATGTCATCCAGATATACATCCACACAGGAGTCTGTGAATGGTCACAATATGTCATCCATCATTCACATTAATGTTTCTGGGGCATTAGTCAAGTCGAAAGGCATGACCAACCACTCGAAGAGACCTTATTTAGACTTGAATGTTGTCTTCCATACATTAGTTTTATCAAATGACACCTGTTGGTATCCCGACTTCAGATCAATCTTACTAAAAAAACTTGTCTACCTTGAGTTGATTGAGAAGATCATCAATTTGGTGGATTGGGTATCGGTTATTTACTTTTATCTTGTTTAGAGATTTGTAATCAATACAAATTTTCTATGACCCATCCTCCTTATATACTAGAACAATTGGGTTCCCACAAGGCGAGGAGCTTGGTATGATGTGGCCCTTCAAAATTAGCTATTGGATATAGAGTTTGATTTCTTCATTCTCCTTAACAAAATGCATGTACACAACATCGTTTGGTAGAGGATCATTGGGTTTCAAATCAATTGAGTGCTTTACCTGATGGTGCAAGGCACTCTGATAGGTGAGAAAAATATGTCTTTATACACTTCTACTATCTTGACCACCTGTTGCTGCTATGTAGAGAGACCTCGTGCAAAGGTTTTGGCGGTTGTAGTGACCTTCCATTCACCTTCCGACCAAACCATAAAGAGGACAAATCTCCCAGTCTGAGAGACCACATTTTTTCACTTCTTTGTAGACATCAAAGAGACTGCAATAGTTGGGACTACCTCCGGTACCCTATATAGTTGATCTCCCAAAGTAATAATGACACAATGAGTCCTAGATTCATAAACAACATGATGCTTCCACATATATGGTTGTCCTAAAAAAACATCACAAACTTCAAGGGGGGAAACATCACACAATACCTCATCTTTGAATGGTTTTATGTCGTAGTGCAGGCCACATTGTCAGCTGATGTGAATGTCCCCTCCCTAGCTGAGCCAACCGATGGTGTATGGCTGAGGATGCAGTGTCGTTGTTAGGTTCAACCTCTTGATGACCTCGACTAAGATTAGGTTCTTTTGTCTACCTCTCTCAATAGTGAAATGGAGTGGGGTGCCCTTCACCAACATCTATGAGTGGAATAGGTGATCCCCTTCTTTAGGCTCCTCGCATTCCCATGGCTATAATTTTGTGGTAGCGATGGTGACACTAGGTTCTGCGTCAATGATTCATTTTCCATTTTCTAGTTTTGAATCTGAGTCTGAGTGAACATCTGACCCTGAGTATTTCCTCTTAGTGAGCAATGAATTTTTGGAGCAACATTCATTAGTATTGTGCCAAGGGATTTTATGGAACTCGCACCACTTTCCAGTGTCCTTCTTCGACTTCCCACTACCCTTCTTTGTTGGTAGCTTAGACTGGTTGTCCTAGAACTGACCATCCTTGCTATGTCCTTTTCCCTAGGAGTTAGGACCACCCTTACTAGGATTCTTTTGCGATCGATTTACAGAACCAAAATATCTCTTATTCATTTGCTTGAAATTCTACTCAATCTTGAAAACATATTGATAAGCAGATTCCAGTGAGGATATGTCCAGGAACTCCATATCTATTTAGATGTGCCTGTGTAGGCCACTACAGTACTTTAAAACTAGATGTCCCTCAAATTCTTTAATTCCAAGCTTTGTGCACAAGGTATGGAAGATGTTGGTGTACTCCAAAACCATATGATCTCTCTCCTAGTGCAGATTTGTCCATCTCGTTTATTGGTCATCATAGTTCCCAACAAGGTAGTATTAGTCTTTGAGGGCATCAATAAAATCCATTGAAGCAAGTCCTGGCCCAAAAATTACAGACTCACCCTCGACATGTTGCTCACAGTAAGTCTCCCACCAATATTTGATATGGGTAAAGGCCTTAAGGAGCACAAAGGTGATTTTTTCACCGCTGGAAAAAAATTGGACAAAGAAATAGCCCTCTAGCATACTTAACCATTTTTCCAAAGAGTCGACATTTATATAGCCCTCAAATAAAGTTATATTGAATTTAAC
>JASDQU010687032.1:0-18077 GCA_032191745.1 Picea mariana | reverse complement strand
ATGAGGATATCATCCAGATATACGACCACAAATAATTTTGTGAATGACTGCAATATGTCATCCATCATCCGCATGAATGTGGCCACTTGAAGAGACCTTCTTTAGACTTGAATGTTGTCTTCCATACATCATTTTTCTCAATCGACACCTTGTGGTAGCCTGAATTTAGATAAATATTACTGAAAAACTTGGCTCCCTTGAGCTGATTGAGAAGATAACCAATCCAGGGGATTGGGTATTGGTTCTTGACTGTCATCTTGTTTAGGGATCTGTAATAAATAAAAAATCTCCATGTCCCGTCCTTCTTCTATACCAAAATAATTGGTCTCCCACAAGGTGAGGAGCTTGGTCTGATGTGTCCCTTTAGAATTAGCTCTTGGATCTGGAATTTTATTTTTTCATTATCCATAACATAATTCATGTACAAAAGGTTTTTAGGTAGAGTAACACCGGGTGTCAAATAAATTGATTTCTTCACTTGACAGTGCACAGAAACCCTAGTAGGCGAGGAAAATATGTCTTTGTGCTCTTTTATTATCTTGTCCACATGTTGTTGTTGTTGTGTAGAGCGATCCTGTGTAGAGGTTTTGGTGGTTGTAGTGACCTTTCGTTCACCTTCCGACTGAACCATAAAGAGGAAAAATATCCTAGTTTGAGAGACCACCTTTCTGCACTACTTCACAGATATCAAAGAGACCGTAGTAGTTAGGACTACCTCCGGTACCCTATAGAGTTAATCTCCCAAAGTAATAATGACACTACGGGGCCTAGATTCATAAATAGCATGACACTTCCACATATATGGTTGTCCTAAAAAAACATCACAAACTTAANTTAATGCCATAGTGCAGGCGACATTGTTGGCTGACACAAATGTCCCATCCCTGCCTAAGCCAACCAATGGTGTATGGATGAGGATGGGACGCCATTTTTAGGTTCAACCTCTTGATGACCTCAACTGAGATTAGGTTCTTCTAGCTTCTGCTATCAACATTGAAATGGAGTGGGGTCCCCTTCACCCACATCTGTGAGTGGAAGAGGTGCTTCCCTTCTTCAGGATCCTCTGGTTCCTATGGCTGGACTTTTGTGGTAGCAATGGTGACACTGGGTTCTACATCAATCAATTGTTTTCCCTTTTCCAGTTTTGAATCAGATTCTGATTCAACATCCAACCCTGAGGCTTTCGTCTCAACCAACAATGATTGTTTGGAGCGACATTCATCGATATTGTTCCAAAGGATTTTTTGGAACTCACACCCTTTTCCAGTATCCTTCTTCGACTTCCCATTACCCTTCTTTGTTGGTGGCTTGGAATGGTTGTCCTAGGACTGACCATCCTTGCTTTGTTCGTTTCCCTGGGAGTTAGGGCCACCCTTATCATGCTTTTGTTGTGATGGTTTTGCAAAACTGAAATCTTGCTTATTATTTTTCTTGAACTTCTTCTCTATCTTGAAAACATATCGATAAGTGGTTCCCAGTGAAGAGATTTCTTGAAACTCCATATTTGTTTGGATGTACCTGTGTAGGCCACTATGGTACTTTAAAAACTAGGTGCCGCTCAGATTATTTAATACCAAAATTTTTGTGCGAGGTATGGAAGATGTCAGTGTACTATGGTTGTCTCGTCTATTTCCTGATGCATATTTTTCCATCTGGTGTACTGGTCATGATAGTTTCCAATACGGTAGTATTGCTCCTTGAGGGCATCAACAAAAGCCGCCCAAGTTGGTCTTGGCCCAAAAATTGAAAACTCATCCTCAACATGTTCCTCACAGTAAGTCTCCCACCAATATCTGACATGGGGAAGAGCCTTAAGGAGCACAAAGGTGATTTTTTCACTGTTGAAATTTTTTTGGATAGAGAAATAACCCTCTAGCAGACTTAACCATTTTTCCAAAGCGTTGGTGTCTATCTGGCCTTCAAATAAAGGAATATCAAATTTAACTTGTACCTTAAAGGGAGTCACACCTCCAAAGTGTCTGTTGGTTGAATTTGCCTCCGTTGTTGTTGGAAACTGTTGAAGGATCTGGGAGAAATTATCCATCAGCTCGTTCCTTTGTTGCACAATGGATTCCTCAAGCAACATTTTGATAGGAACTCCTACTCCTTTGTCCCTATTTTCTTCTGCCATGGGATGTTTCTTGGGAGAGTGAGAGTGGTTGTATTCAAGAGAAACAAGCTCAAGACCCAACTCTCTATACTTTGACCTCATCGAGGACATGCACTAAGAACAACAAGGAGAAGAATTCTCTAATACCAATGATCCAGATTATTTTGAGAAAAAAATGAAGGAAGAAATATAACAGAGATATAAGAAATACATAGAGATATTGCAAGGAACAAAATAATACAGTAAAACTCAGATTCTATTAATGACTATTTGGAATACAAAAGACCATAAAATGCAAATCACACAAGCTAGATAGAATGGTGGTAGATTATCTATGAAGAGAGATGTGTTAGCTATGCACATTCACAAGATGTTGATTATAATGAGGCTCCAAAGGCCTTTTTAACATAAAGCATAAATAAGAATACCCTAAACATCCAAAACCCTAACTTCAAAAGATGAAACGCCAAAAGGTTTTTGGGCCCCGAAGGGGGTAGCTGATACATCAACTTCCCGAGGTTGCAACTTTTGCATACAATCTTCTTTTGGGGTACTCGATACCCCGTCGAAAAGGTCTAGTAAAAAAATGACCCTAGAAGTTTGGAAGCCTAAAAACTGTAGAAAAACTACCAAGATGGAAAATGTGATTTGAGCTAGTGGAATAGGTGGGGGATGACCGATGTCCACTTGGATCGTTCCAACTCTTTATTGTGACAAGAAAACTTAGAATTTCCACTCATATTGTCTCACTATCAAAATTGGTATATGTTGACACAAAAATGTGCAACTAGACCTTGCCTGCAAAGAGTTGCAACACACCCTATTAATTTTTATTACTATTATTATATAGATAGTAACTATAGGTGGGATCCCTTATAACAGAAACTAAGTGAAGTTGAATTTTCATTTCCTCCTAGAGATTATGGTTTACATATGATTTATCCAATAGCTATGACGTAATATTTATCTCTTGAAATCTTATTGTTATTACACATATGCACGATTAATTTCATTAAAATTAAGTGGATGATACGAAGTCCTATATGATTCACATAGGTTATATCATACCATTGCAAAAGAGAAGGAAAAACGGTCCTTGCACATATGTTATGCTAATTGGGGTTACAAATGCTCTAACTTCTTTACTATTATGCTAAGTTTGATGAAATGCCAAAAGATTGGTTAAGGTTGCTTGTGGTATGCATATATATTGTCTCGAGCACATGGTCTCATATTACAACATGTAGTATTGTGGGTATCGTTTGCATATAAAGTATGGATAGAGTCCACATGCTATAACATTGGTTACAACCTTGGTGTCATTTGTTTAAAAGGCTAGACATTTTGTTGGGTTTATGGAATATGGTACAAACTTTGAACAACAACATTGAATGCATGTGTGTATGGTATGTGATCGAATTTGATATGATATGCTCCTAGCTTTACATATCATCCACTGTGTAATATGTGATTGGATGTAAGCTTTGGTCGAAAAGTTGGTAGTTTTTATGGTATTTCCATCCGATTTTGGAGGCGATGTGAAGTTAATGAGAATTAATGCACATCCCGTGGGGTTTTCTACTGAGGTTTACCACCTTTCTTGCTTGTTTAGTCTTGTTGGAACTCTTTGGAGCTGGTAATTGAGGGTTTGAGCTTGAAATATTGGTTTGTGGTTGAATAATGACCCTTGTCAACTCTTTCCCGGTTATTTAAGAACTTTTGAACATGTATGGACATTTTGGMTCCTCTTGCATAAAAAAATAAACTACTTTTATCTGATAATTTCAAATAGTTGGCTATGTTTGGTTGCATATTATGTGTATGTGAAAAAGGTTGAMTCTGTATCTATTCTAGGTATGAAGAAATTTGTGATGTTGAGTTGTTCTTGGTATGAGTTCCAATGAAATGTTTCCCTGGGTTTACATAAACAATATATGTATGTTGCATGGCTTTTGMATATGAGCATAAGTAATACACTTAAKCTTGCATTCAATCCAACATTGTTCTTGCTTGTTTTATTTTGACAAATTAYAGTCTCGACAATCAAATGGGTTGTAACTCTATATAGTTTGGAATRGTTTTAAAAATGGGTCTTTTGGATTGGCTAGGCCATACCAAAACTCGAAAATTTAATGATAGGAAGATTCATGTTTTAAAAAATGATTGGTTCGAGCTTCATTAAAACCCTTCTTCACTCTCGACTCAAGTCGACTGCCACTATTGCTTCTACTTTGCTTATTGTATTTGAACTCTGTAAATAATTATGGTTCCAATCGACAATGTATGAAGTGATAAACATTTGAACAATGATGAAATTTTCAAATCTCTGTGTATAGACCTATTAAGCAAATTATTCTTGGATATTTATTAATATTTTTCAAATAAACAAGACAAAGTGTAGCTAAAAACATATTATGTTGTGAAAGGCTACATGAATTAGTTTGGATGATGAACATAGGTCTTAAAGTTTTGATTGTATGTGTTAATGGTTATTGAAGTCAATATGGTAAATCACTCGCATTATGAAAGGGCATTGATCAGTTTATTTCCCTTCCATAATCTCATTTTTTGTGCATTACAAGCCCCTCATGTCCCCAATTCAGGTTATTCCCATGTTCTAGTTTTATATTAAACACAAAATATCATTATGCATAAGATCAAACTAAAACAAGAAATTAATTGGGAACAAGCCTCAAGTATGGAACAACGAGTTTTGTTGGGTGACAAATACAAAGTATTTGATCAAAATCTGATATAATGGCTGATTTTATATGATTGAATTGTATGAACTGATTATGGAAAGAACAACATTCATCTCGTCCCTTTTCATAAGATAATTTTCTGCTCAATACGAATCCCATCACATCCCATATATCATTTATTACCCCTGTTCTAAGTGGTATCAGTTGTAAAAAGAGTTAAAACTATTCAGTTTTGGATGATGTAGACAGAGTATTTGGATTGATTGCATGCATGCTTGTGTGTTGACCAATGTTTTAAATTATCTATTATGCAAAGTAATTTGATGTTTGATTAGTATTCTTGTTTCGTATGTTGATTTTAGTTTCATTTTAGGAAATGAGTTTCTTTAGCAGGGGAAGTCATGGCAGAGGCAAGAATAGAGGTAGAGGTCAGAATAATTTTTGGCAAAGGGGTAACAAGAGATTGAGGTTCTCAATACATTCAATCAGCTGTTGGAAACTATTTTTCTCAATCCAATAGGCCAAGGGGTATTCCATCCACATACCCAACCTGAGATACCTCCATATCAACCTCATCCTAGCATCTCAAACATTCATGTCCTGTCTCATGTATCCTTGAAACCAAAAGTCCTAGTGAATGATGGATGGGATGATATTGTTCAACCTCCTCCAGTTCATTTTGGTGGTTGGCCCATAGTATCATTACCATTACCACCACCTCCTCTACTTGAGCAACCTATCCAACAAATATCCTCTATTTCATCTCGTGCTCACTAATCTTATCCAAGCCGAAAGCTCAAGACAAATATTCCTAAGCCAAAGTCAAGTAAGGGTAAACAATTTGCTACCAAATATGAGTCATCCCATGATTCATCCCATTTAGTAGCATCTCACGCTCAACAACCTAATGACCACTTCCATGCTTTCAGTGAAGTGCACCGCGAGGCATATAATGAACAACAATCTACTAAGGCAAGCTTACATACAAACACGACAATACATACAATGAGCAGTGAAAAGAAGAAAAATGCTTCCCATAGCAAATATGGTTTTTAATGTGTCAGTTTTATTTCTGACTGTTGATAGTGTATTTGAATTTTGACCTTTTGGGACAACATGGTACTTATATTTTGATTTCGGGACAGTAGGTTGTAGTAAACACATATTTCATTTGTTTTGATATATATAGATGGCATTTTGGGAGAGACAAGGGTTGTTCTAAGTTGATCTATTTATGCTCATGCGTATATTTGATGAGGTGGCATGATTTATTTAAAAAATAATATGGAGGAACAAGGAGGAAATTGAAAATTAAGGATAATTAAAAGAAATAAGGGTCCCACCTATTAGTTATTATTTATATTACCCTTTATCTATATATTATAATTATTTATTATTTGTCCCTAAATAAATAAAAGTTATTTATGACTTAACTAAAGGTATTTGAGAACTACCACAACTACTTTGAGGAGATAAAATACAAATCAATTGAAGGGACAAAGGGAGAGAGAGCAAGGAAAAGAACTTCTCATAAAGGTTTGCTCTTATACTTGTGAGATTAATTACTTACATCCATTTTCGAGTTATCATAAAGTCTTAACCCTTTTGTTGATAGTAGGGTATTACTAAAGGTGGAAATATTAAGGACTGAGAAGCATTTCTAAGAAGCAGGCTTCATAAGGTTACTCATTTTGTCTTGATAGTTTGTGTATTCTGATTTGATTACGAATTAGTGTTTCATTTCTGACTAAGGATATTTTGCAGAGTCAAGCAATGGTGCTTTTGTGGCTAGTCTAATCCAACATCTATAGTCTTGTGTGTGGTGCTAACCAAATATTTCTAAGTTTGATTTTGGTCCTTACCCTCTCAGGGGTATGAAAAAGGGTTTTGGATGTAACTTGAAATGCAATCAATAAAATGGCTATGCTGATTTTTGGTCTCACATATGTATTTTTCTATGCCATTTATCATATTTTCACTCTGCTTGTTATTTAATTTCTCATACAAACAAAAAACATTTTTCTTTTCTTTCTTTATTTCACTTTTAACCATAAAACACAACATTGGTTCCTAGTACTTATTGCTTGCGAATCAATTGATTTTATTTATTTATTTTGGCTATAAACATAGGGTTATAATCCCGCCTATCTTACCTTAGCCATGTAAGATTCAAAAATGTTGGTATAATCTTTTCCATATCTTTTCATCAACAATATCTAGAAAGACTAATTAGGATATCTATCTTTTTTCTCTAAAAAAGTATGTAAACAAAAAGGTCATGCTTCACCCAAAGAATATTTTGTGCTTAATACATTTAAGTAATCATATAGTCCACCTTCTTATGGTCCATCCCCAAGAGTTAATAACAATTGTTTAAATTCCCTTATGTCATTTAGTTACACAATGGTTTGACTCTCCTTTGGGTAATTAACACTACATGTCTCATTGACAAGCTCCTACTCATTGAATAACAAATATATAACCTTCCTCACTAACAACTGGCCAAATTTCATAATACTACTAATAAGGCTACCCACAAGTCCTTCAAACAATGTCATTCATTTGATATAATTATTCTTCCATCTTGTTCATCAACATATATGCACTAGCTGACCTAGTGTAATAGACACAACTAGTCAACTTCCTCCCTTGTAGATCCTCTGATAGTATGTTTTTCATTTATCAACCAACCAAATTGGTCCTATCAACTTCCATAGTCACATTAGACCTCCAATATATCTCTATTCTTCATCTAGTTCATCCAAAATTTTGGATCAAACCTCCTCTTTTTAGGAATTTTTGGTCTCTTAAAACATTATCAATTTAAAGAAGACGAGGAAAATTTGTGTTCACCTCCTCTAATAAATACCACTTTACTTTTGTAGGAACTTGGCTCGTTAGATCCATTCTCATCAACTCTTGTCTACTTTTGTGAATTTCATGAATGTTCCTCTACAACACAATGTCCTATTCTAACTCAATATATACATATGGCACTAAGCCTTCCACCTTTGGCAAGATCAACAACTTTTCCTCTCCTTCATCAAGCATAGAAGGTTAGAAAATCTTCAAATTCTAAGCATTGATAATATTATAAATGCTCATATATGGCGGAAACTTCAGTGAAAAATCATTTTCACCCTCTTGTTGCATTATCTCAAATGATCATACCTAGTGGGTTTTAGCTCCTTTTAGCTTCTTTTCTAGGCCTTGTATCTATTTCTTATTAAGATGTAACCACACCATATTTCCCACCTGAAATTTATGAGATGTTGTGTGTCAATCATGTATGCCATTTTTCCTTTTTTTATTCTCTTTGCAAATGCTCTTCCACTCACCTATGTATATGTTGAATCCTCTCTATGAACCTAATGCTTCTATTATGGCCATCATCACACTCACATGACTTATATTCAATAGAAAGATAAAATGAAATGTAAAAGGGAATTAATGGAAAAAATACCAAACACATTTTAAGGTACAAACTTACTATTAGAACTATGAACTGTTCAGTTGTAATAGTGTTGTATGTAGGGAAAACTATCATCCTAAGTATTAGAATGCCTTCTACTAAATCCCATTAGAAAATGAACCATAGTCATGTTTACCACTTTTGTCTCTCCATTAGTATGCAAATGAAAGGTTGCACTCCCCTTCAACTTATTATCTATCATACCCCATAAGTCTTTCCAAAAATTGACTTATAAATTTAATGTCCCTATCATAAATAATGGAGTCGAGCAATCCCAAGTGTACCCATATCCTCTACAAAAAAACTTAGCCACTTATTCTCCATTGGAAATCTTCTTACAAGAAATCAACTAAGATATATTTTTTAATCTGAAAATCACTACCAATAGATAATCATATCCCTATCTAATCTTTGGTAATCCTCCAAGGAAACCACTGAAATGTTGTCCTATCATGAATCCTAGATAAAGTAGTATTTGTCTGTAAAAATCACACTTCTTCATATTCAACTGAAAATATTCTCCTTGGGATTTTCAACACTTGTCTCAAATGTATTAAATTCTCCTCTCAAGTATTTTTATGGATTAATATATTATCTAGGTACATGTAACAATAATAGAGTCAATGAAGGGTCTAATAACTTCATTCATCAACATCATAAATGTGGCTAGTGTGTTAGTAATCCCAAACGACATTACCAATCAATCAAACAACCCATGATTTCTTTTAAAATTAGTCTTCCAAGTATCATCCTCTTTGATCCCTACTTAATGGTATTCCAACTTAAGGTCTAACTTGGAAAAATACTTGTCTCCTTGATATTGGTCTAGCTAGTCATCAATCATTGGCAAAGGATATTGGTTCTTGATTGTGATATTGTTGATTTATCTAAAATCAACAAACATATGATAAGTCCAATATTTATTTTGAATCAACATAATTCGAGATCCACAAGTGGGAACACTAGGCTTAATAACCCATTGATCAAGCAATTCCTATATATACATATTTATCTCATAACTCTACATAAGAGAAGTTAAATGTAGACCCAAATTTGGAAATGGAAACTCTAGTAGCAATTGAATCTCATTCCCAATTGGACTCTTAGTTGGAAACCATTTTGGCTTCAAAAAAACTACCTCATACTTGCATAGAAGTTTACTCGAGTCTTTATTGTCAACAAATGAGATATCAACTCCCTCATTTGACTTTGTTTATGGGATCTCATCCTCCATGGGCATTACAATCATCATCACATTTTTGTTACTATTAGTAATCAAACACATAAACTAATTAGTTGAAATCAAGGATATTGTCTTCTTCCCTCTATTTATTGATGAGATAGGGTTGTGCTTCTTTCATCAACCTCAACTTGTCATCTCTCAGTAAAATAACATTTATATCTCATAAATAATGACTACCAATGACAACCTCACAAATGTCTAATGACACAACATCACACTCGAACTCATCCATAAATTGACTTGGAAAACAAAACTCGAAGTTATGATAGTGAGGATGTGTGGTAGTCTTTAATCCTATCTTACAAAAAATTCATAAATCAAGTTTTCTAGCTACAATTATCAAAAACAATTTTCACCATTACCTTACTAATTTGCATCTTCACATGGAAGAACTTCTCCCTCGTTGTTTCTAAGAACCTCTTCTCACAAAAAAAAATCAAATTTTTTAATACAATCAAAGATTTACTCTCAACAATATTAACATGTTCGATGCCAACATTATTCGACCGAGCCACCAATGGAACTCTGGCATTGGAATCTAATGTTCCTTCTATATTCTTACCTTCAAACTTCTAAATTTTCAAGAAAATGTTTCTATTCAATATCATAGGAATAAGATAGGGATGTAATGTCCAAAAGTGGTAATTTTCATGACCATTCTTCTTAGAACGATCACAACACAAGTCCTTCATATGTGTGGCATTGGAAAATTTATTATTTTCCTTATGTTTCCCTTTTCCTTCCCTCTATTTTGGAAGAGATTCTTCCATTAGTCAAAATTTTACCATGTTTTCTTTCAATATACATGGAATTTTTTCATGCCCCGTCAAGGGATTTGACCTCAATAAGAATCACCTATTTTTCAACGTGGAAAAGAAACCCATCAATTTTGTCATCACCATCCTCTTAGAATTTTCAATACTCAGATGGATGCAATTCCTTTTGAACACAATTTGTATATTCTTGATCTCCTTTTCCATGTCTCTATCTAAGATGATGCCACTTCAATTTTTGTTCTTCTTCACATCCCATTAAATAGAAATCATTATTAACAAGTCTCTTAAACTCCTCGCAATCTACCAATTGTTTTTTATTGGTAATAAATATTTGTTGACATCGACTTTCCCACCATAACAATGCATATCCCTCCATTTTCAACTAGTAGAAAATACTTTATCATGATTGAGAACCCATACCAATTGAAATCGACTTCTAGCAACCTCAACCTATTGCTAATTCTATCAATGTCCATCCGGTTTTCGTAAGTCTTTGTCTCCACTTTAGCTTCAACTTTAAAAGGGTTTCTAGAACTCTAAGGGTCATCATCCTATTGAAAGGTTCTTCCATGTCCATATCAAGACTCTTTGGTTTCTCCCTTTCCCCTTTAGAAGTTTCCTCTCCCCCATCTTTATCCTTGTCACCTAATGCTTGAACAAATTCCTATAGTGTAATATTCCATTTTTGACCCTTGAATTGCAATGTAATAAATCATGTATCATTTATTTGATGTGGCTTAAGAGATAATATATAATTATCTCAAGTTGTAAATATGTAAAATGCATTGAAAATATTCCTAGTGTGAAGGTCAAGGCTAAGGCCTATCTAGTGAATGCATAAAAGTCCAAGTGGTGGGTATATTTTCCAAGATATGATCATGTGTATGTAAAAGCACGTATAAAAAGGAAAATGTGTAATAATCTAAATCCACCAAAATGGTTGCTTGAGGGAGAAACAAAGGGACTATGATATCCTAAGAGGGGAATATAAAAGGGGGTTGATGGCTTATTTTATCTTTCCATTGTCATTTGGAGTAATATATTTTCCTTCCCATACTTCCTTGCAACCTTCACATCCATATTGGACTTGTGGGTATGAACTAAGTACAAGTGTCATATGTATCATATTGTTGGGAAGGGAGAGATACTTCAAGCAAGAAAATGTATTCCATTGTCTTTTCAATGATTTATAGGAATATTTCACCATTATGATTAGGCATCCATTCATGTACATGGAGAGGATACAAGCTCCCATGTCATGGGGATGTTTCTCTTTTTTTTTCACGGATGTTATGTTGGCTTTATGGTTGTATATGGAAGAAGTTTCCCATGTGTTGGTGGCTGGTAAGAGCCCACAAAAGATGAGAAAATGTTGTTGTTGAAAATGTGGAAGAAAAGAGGATGGTTGGAGTGAACTTACATGCTTGTAATGTCCACAATAGCTAAGGAAAAACCTTTAAACTTGCAAGTATATTCTTATTTCTCATTGATTGTTAAAGGCCAAGTGTACTATGTTCCAAGTTATTACCATAAGGMAAGAGGTAGATTGGAMTCTTACTACACACACTGAAGAGMATCATTGGTAGGGAAGAGCACTCTAAGGGACTATTGAGCATAGAAGGATTTGTGTTTTGTGGGGCAGTGGAAGATAGTATCATGGTTGGTCTTGGTGTTGGAAGAGGGAGAKAGATCTGTAGCGATTAGAATTGGGTTATCAAGTGAGTATTGGGTTGAGTTAAGTGATTTTAGATCCCCATAGATGTTCCTTCACCATGGTGATATGATGGTTTGGCTCGGGGGTGGAATCCATAGATAATTCCTACAATTGGGTAAAAATTRCTCCTCAACAACTAGTTTGGTGGACATGGATTTATTTGCAAATAAGTATTTGGCGTTGTTTACTTATGGAATTATTTTCTATTTTTCTAATGCATTAAGTTTAATAGGAAATGAAATAATTCAAATTATGCACTTTTATTTTCATTATTATTTTATATATGTATACAAATTCTATATTTTATTGTCATTTAAAGTTAATTTCATCATCACAAAATGTTTACAAGGAAAAATAATTTCATGGGTAGTGCCAAATAGATGAGGAAATGAAACTAGGGATGTTAGAGAATGATAATAGAGTAATTTGGAGTTTCTCTACAATACCCCATCACCTCAACAATAGTAAAGAGAGGGTTGGATATGCTAGAGTGGTATTAGAGCTCATGTTACAACATTAATTTGTATTGGGTAGAAATTGTAAGTGATCCAATTAAATGTTACAGTTTACAAGCTAACTCTTTAACAAAAAGTTTGAATTAGAATTGTGTTAATTTAGTTAAATTAAATGTTCATGATTGGTATTCATAAGATAGGCCAACTTTAGGCCAACACTAAGACTATGGGCTTGCTTATGAAGTGAAGAATTTGATATGATTATGAGAAGTTAGCAATCAAATCCATGGAGTAGGAAAAATTGTATTTTCTTGTAACTTGTTGATGAGATACCAACATTAAAATATGTTGGGTTCCTAGTGAAATGTTCCTGTAGTGGGATGGGAGGTTTAATAATCTATTACGGGCAAACAAAATTAGGAGAAAATGCAAGTTATAGGGACCATTCAGATTGCAAAAGTTCAACCCCATGGTAAAATGGGTAGTTTGAAAAATTGAAGTTAACAAGTTTGAAATATTGAAGTTATGACAAGGTTCAATGGCCATGAAAGAGTTACAAATATTGAAGTTAACAAAGGCTTGATGGACGTGGAAGAGTTTGAAAGATCAGATTTTTGAAGAAATTCCATGGCTACAGGAGAGTTCAAAAGATCAAAGTTTACAAAATATTTGATGGTCATGAAGAGGTTAGAAATATTGAAGTTTTCAAAATCTCCAATAGCTGCAGAGAAGTTAAAAAGATCAAAGTTCCAAAGGTCCCATTGACTTTCATGCATGTTCCAAATACGAAGGAAGGTAGATATAAAAATTAAAAAATTAAAAACTTAAAAAATTAAGTCTAGAATCGATTTATTATTTTGGCCACAATATGAGCATATGAAATTCAATGGGTTGAAATTTTCAAATTTCAATGAACATCCATGGTGACATTATCTATGAAAGTCTCAGTTAGGCCAGTTGCATATTCAACTCCAAAATTCTGAAAAATGGAAAAATGTTATTTTTAGAGGACAAAGTTGTACTTTCATCCAACAACTTTGTTGGCGATGAATTTTGGATAGGAAAGAATGGGGGTGGGCATGAAGAAACCCAAGTTTCGGAGCGGAGCTTAAAAAATAGTGTAAAATCCTTCATTATAGTGAAAAATTTCTAGTTTTGCACCATTGGAAAGACAACAATTTTTGCCAATTTTTTTAACTCTAGAAAAAGTGCAAACAGTGAAAAGTTGATAATTCCATATTTATGCAGAAATTGATTGGAGCATCAAATCACCAAGATGACGGTTTATGAATTTTCATAATCAAATTTACTATCATTTCTAGATACACAAATTTTCTTGGTTCTTAATAGATTTTATTTTACAAGTGGAAGAAGTAGGTCTCTAACCTTGACTGCAACAATAAGAAAAGTGCAAAAAATGGGTAGAAGTGGTAAATTTAGAGAGTTGTAACTTTTATCCCCAAGATTAGAATTGAGCATGAGTATAGTCATTGGAAATCTAATCCAAAGGAGAATCGATTTATTAATTCACTTACTATAAAGGTGATTTTGGTTGTTGCAGAAAATTATCAGAAGAGATCCTTTGGGCTTGAATGGACAAAACAATATCTATGTGCATAATATTTAAAGTTCCTGATCTTGGAGTAATGTATATGGGATGGAAAAAGGTGTATAATGTGGCATACAAATCCTACCAAGGATTTTATATCCTATTTAATGTAACTTATAAGGAATGATGTTATCTTATTTGAATAAAAAAACTGATTATCATCAATGAAATGGATGACTTGTAAATATGATCTAAGGATGCTAATGCATTAACCAAAATTCATATGATGCATTGATCAAAATCAACCTATTAAATATAATCTATATAGAATAAAGGGAAGAAAATATATTTGGTTCTCTTGGTTAATAAATAACTATGTAAGATGCAAATTTACAATGAATACCATCCTTATGTAGAAAAGAAGGGTGTAAGTCATAAACCCTTCGGATAAAGGAAGGTATCCAAGTAATGAAGGTTGTAGAGTGTGAAAAGAATAATGGCTGCATAAGGAAAGGGCCATTGGAGGGCTTGGATGGTACAATAAATGTACCAAGATGAAGAGGGCATGTACCCCATGCATAAGATGGGTGAACTATCTTATTAGATAATATTTGTATCATGCTCAGAAGAGTTGTGGGATATGAACCAACAACTTATGTGTAAAGAATGTGAGTTGAATAATGAAATTCATTCAATTTGAGGAGTTACTATCAAGGAAATGAGGCACTCCATTATGTGGAATTGTTCTATAAGACATAGTGGAGCTTGGCTAGGAGTTATCCAATGGAATGAAAATAAAATTCCATAGTTCGATGAGACTTCAAGGAAAATCTAAATTGAGGAAAGACTAAGTTGCGCTTGTTTGTAAATGATCGAGGAAAATTGAGCAACAAATATCAAGAATGAATAGAATGAAAACGTATTCCATTGCATCAAAGGAGCTGCAAATTTTCCAATAATTGGTTGCAATAGAAAATGATGCAAGTGGCTAGCAAAGAAAATGTGGAAATGAGATATCTTTTCTCACCCGAAATCTTGATTTTGTCTCTAGAATATTTTTTTATATTTTTAAGTAGCGAGTATATATTATGAGTATGATTTAAGTACTTCTTATTGGGAGAGAATATCACAACTAATGATCTATTGTGTGATTGGCAGAAATTCCATGGAGTAGATCAACTATGTTGTGGAATTCCATGCTATGTATAGGAATTGGAAGGGATAATTCATTGACTCTTCTCCTGTTGTTGTGTTTATATTTCTTGAAATTGAGAATGTTTCTGTGTGTGGATAGATTTAAGGTACATGAATGTTTCAAATGCAAGAAAGTGAAATAGTTGAAATGCATACACACTAATAGACATATTAAGGAAAATATGTGCTATAGTGTATATAAACATCCTTGAGCATATATGATGTTGCATATTGACTAATAAGGGTCTACTAATTATATGCAATGAGTATGGCATTATAACCATATACAAATGACTATATATGGTGATTGATTTTTTCTTATCAAGAAGGCATTATGTATTTTGGGTGTGTCAGAGAAGACAATGGGTTGAATCACACCTATGGTAGCCATGTGGAGCATAGATATATATTCATACAGATAAGTATTGGGCTTATTTGCATACTTGATCTTGTGTTATGAATATATATACTTCTTATATGAAATGAAATTCATATGGATGGAATAATTGTTGCATAGAAATGGCTATTATATGCATGTTTACCAAGTTGATGATTATTGTAGGTATATGCTAAAATGTTGAGGCCTTAGAAGCATCTCAAGGCAATGAAAGAAATTATGGGATATTGTTGCCTATATAGCCATAAAATGAAAGAAGCAATGAAGAGGATAGCAATGTAGATACAGTTGAAGATAAAATACATGGGAGACATGGTCTTATTTTCAGAAAGAAAGAACATCGAGGATGTTTTTATTATAAGGGAGAGGGGGATGTAATATCATAGTTTTGACCCCTAAATTGTAATGTAATAAATCAAAGAAATGAAGAGGATAGAAATGTAGAGACAATTGAAGATAAGAGACATGATCTTATTGTCAGAAAGAAAGAATATTGTGGATGTTGTTATTACAAGGGAGAGGGGAATGTAATATCATAGTTTTGACCCCTAAATTGTAATGTAATAAATCATGTATCATTTATTTGATGTGGCTTATGACATGGGAATCAAGTCATGTGGAATGAGATGTAATTATATCATGTTGTAAATATGTAAAATGCATGGAAAATATTCCTAGTGTGAAGCTCAAGCCCAATGCATGACTCATGAATGCATAAGTGTCCAAGTGGTGGACTAGGTTTACAATGTGGTGGGTATATTTTCCATGATATGCTCATGTGTATGTAAAATCATGTATAAAAAGGAAAATTCATCATAGTATAATTCCACCAAAAAGGTTGCTTGAGGGAGAAACAAGTGGACTATGATATCATAAGAGGGGAAGATAAAAGGAGGYTGATGTCTTATTTGACCTTTTCATTGTCCTTTGGACTWCTATATTTCCTTTCACGTGCTTCCATACATMTTTCACATCCATATTTGACTTGTTGGTATGATCCAGATGGATTTCGGTGGCCTCCCACCTATTGCAACTGGCTCATTTTGGCAGGTTTTCCCTAGTTTTTCGGGTCCCTGACTTGCGGGGCTRTTTTGAGGCCCTAAACAACGTATTTTAGGGCTCAACACAGTCAAAATGACCTTTGATAGATAAGTAACAAAATGTGTATTCCTCGGATAGACCTTTTGAATGGGCTATCGTGCGCCTAAAACAAAGATCGTATGCAAAATTTATGACCCCAGGAAGTTGATGTACTAACTTACCCAAACGAGGCCCACTTGACTTTTGGCACTTCATCTCCTAGGGTTAGGTTTTTTGGATGTCTAGGGTTTTTGAAATTTCAGTTTATTGTAAAAAGGACTTCAGAGCCTCATTGTAATCATCTTCTTGCGAATGAGAGTAGTCGTCACATATCTTCTCAGAGATAAGCCACCACCTGTAATGTTCCCAAGCCAGGATGCTAGGAACATTTCGTTTTCATTGATTTTTATGTAATTCTGGTTGTGGCATTTCGTCAAACACTTTGTAGATTTTGGTCTTTAGGTTACGATAGGTTTTATAATGATGGTTATTTATGTGTTTTTCAGCCAATAATCAATAGATATAGCAATGGAATGTACCCAACAAGATGCAAGATCAATAATACAAGAAATAACCAAAAATACCTCATATATAGTTTTATTCATAGTAGTAGAAGATCTTGATACAATAGATCTACCAATATGGAACAATAAAGCATGAGAACTCATAAAAAAATGAAAATAACCCAAGAAGAGATGATACAAGCCTCCAAAGGTCAAATGGCTGCCGAAGGTGAATGGAAACCGAGATCTCTTCCCACTGTTGGATCAACCCTCAATCTGGAATAGTTGCGCCCTTGTCCTAGTTGTAGCTCTATGGAATATTTCTACCCTCTTCCTCCTTGGCCCCAATAGACACTAAAACACCGGGGAAGAGTAGATATGAAGGATATACACGATATAGATAATTTTCCCCACTGAATAATGAAGTTTGTACCTTTCTATGAATGGATCTACTTCAACATTTGCGCCCCTCCTCTTGGAGAAATCGTACCAGCCACATAATAAATCAATACTTTGCCAAAACACCTCTCAGATGAGACAATAAAGACGCTATGGCCTCTACCAAGATAAACCCATAGCTGATCTCTCCAAATCCCCTTTTCCTTGACTAGATCGAAGGGATATAGTCTCTCTAGTGCGCCCTCTAGCTAAAAACCCTCAATGCTGCGCCCCTCTCTCACTTTGAACATGTGGCTAATGTAGAATCCCTCTGTAACTGAATGGATTTAATGTAGAATGGAGAGGGAGGAATATTTTACCTTCGTGACCAATCTTGGACCAGGTTGGGTGGGGTATTTCACCACCGAGCTAATCTTTAGGGTTTGTTAAGTCAAAACCCTCAAAACCCCTAAGTGCATGGGATCACTAGCAAGAAGCCAAATA
>JASDQU010687031.1:48074-58131 GCA_032191745.1 Picea mariana | reverse complement strand
CATAGCCACGAGACATACAATGTGGATCTATGCAACATTACAAACTGAATATACTCCAACACAACCTGAATCTGTCAGAAAAGATCTAGGGTCTTCATCTCCACCACTTTATAGTACGAATCTAACTATGTGAATACATGTGTCGAAGTCGAACATGGTAGAAACCACTTGATTACCAGTCATTAGTGTATACCATTAACAAGCGCGAGGGAAATCACCATTAATGTTAATGAATCCCAAGGTACACTAGTACAATCCAACGAATGTGAATTAATGAGCTGAAGTCGAACAGTCGGTGGAATCTCCCGATCAGGGGTCAATAATGAAAACCCACTGTCGAAAGCAAGGAAACCTGCCATTGAGGTATGCAAGTTCCAAAGTAACAACTATTTTCTAAGTCTAATTCCTAGATAATGAGTTGAAGTCGACAGGAAAAGACTCGTCATAGGAGGGCCTTAATGTATCCCCCATCAATGACATGAAACAAGTAACAAGATTTGATGTAGATCAGAGTAGTAAGTGATTTAGGACTGACTCAGGGATGGACGACGTAATAGAAGGCTTAAGGACTACATAAATGGCTGACGCAATAGAAGGATTTATGGGTTGAACTTATTTTTTGAACATATTGACGACACGACAACTGTCTTGGAAACACTGACTCAACAACATGGATCATATACCAATTTGTAATCTTATAAGGAGTATGATCAAGAGACGAGTGGATTTTCCAACCTAGACACAAGGCGAGTGAAAGGGTGTCATGTTCAAAAGTGACTCTTCCATGGAATATAGGTTTAGACACATTTCTTTCCCAATTTTTCCCCCACCATTTCTAGCGAGTACCTCTTTATTTTTACACAAGCTTGAGGAGGATAACATATGCTTGTCAATTTAAGATCATCCTTCAAATGACTCCCTCAGATTATGTTTAATGAACCCTAACAAGGAGTGGTTCGGTCCCATATGGGCATTTCGATGTTTGTTTAACATGTCCAAAGAAAGAAAACTCAGGGGTTTTTCATGTTTAGAGAGTCTGAAAAACACTTAAAGAGAACTCTCTTAGTTCCTTTTTCGTAAAGTAGTATGATGAGACCGAAAAAGAGATAAACTATTGCTCAACAGACATTTTCTTCAAATACTTTAATGAGCGTGAAGAGAACAAGGTCACTCGACAATCTTTTCATGTTTAGAGAATCTAAAAAGAGCTTAAAGGGAACTCCATGGGTTTCCTTTTTCGTGTAACATTTACGATACCGAAAAAGTGATAAACTTTTACTCAGTTACATTCTCATTGATTTACAAGCATGAGAAAGAACAAAGACTAAGCTCGGTAACTTATTCTCATGTATTTACAAGCATGAGAAAGAACAAAGACTAAGCTTGGGATTGTTTTCATTTTTATGCAAGATTTAAAACAAAACAAAACTATGCTTGGGATAGATTTTATTTTTACACAAGCTTAAAAACTAAACAAAACTATGCTTGGACCCAGTTTCATTTTTACACAAGCATGAACAAGAGGAAACTATGCTTGAGGTAGGTGGTTTCCTTTTTACACAATATTGAACCAAATTAAAAACTATGCTTGAATTTCCCAATGCATTATCCACGAATTCGCATGGTTGGTACTTAGCCCCCAACTTAAGAAGCTAGTGGCTCAACTTTAGTATGAAGTCCAGAGGATGAAGAAAATTCCCCCCAAGCTTCATTTCATCCAAATGCAAAGGAGAATGAAATGAAGCTTCAAATACCAGACGAAGGACTTGACTCAAATAGAGAGGGGGAAAACTATTTCATTTTTTAATGAGCTTGACACAGAAACAAGAACTATGCTCGTAACCTATGTTTCATTTTTTAACGAGGTTTCCACAAAGATGAAAAAATATCCTCGAAAGTGGTTTCATTTTTAATCGAGCTTGAAATTAGAAAACTATGCTCAACAACCTCTATTTCATTTTTTAACGAGGTTGCCTCAGAGATGCAAAAAACTATCCTTGAGACTGGTTTCATTTTTTAACGAGCTTGAAATCAGAAAACCATGCTCAAATACCTATGTTTCATTTTTTAAAGAGGTTTCCTCAGAGATGAAAAAATATCCTCGGGACTGGTTTCATTTTTTAACGAGCTTGAAATCATAAAACCATGCTCAAAGACTTCTATTTCACTTTTTAACAAGGTTTCCTCAAAGACGCAAAAACTATCCTCGGGACTGGTTTCATTTTTTAACAATCTTGAAATCATCATTTTTAAATGAGCTTGAAATCATAAAATCATGCTCAAAGACCTCTGTTTCATTTTTTAACGAGGTTGCCTCAGAGACGCAAAAACTATCCTCGAGGTCTCTCTTCTTGATCATGGATTCCAAGAGGACAATGCTTCGGAATGACACCATGTCAAGGGAAAAAACTCAGTCATGGCTTCCAATATGTCTTCACTAGAAGGAAGAAACACACTCTAGAAGGAAACCATGTCGAGGGTTGTGATAGGAGTAAAGAGATCACGCTCTAACAACCCTATCAAAAGTTGAATTCATGGGAGACAATGCCACATAATTGACATGTGGAAGGGGCGATACTATCTTCATATAAGAACCATTTAGGGAGGTAATCTAGTTAGGACTTAATCAAAATCTGGACCAGGGGGTAAAATTTTGCTCAAATTTCAAAGTGCTTGGAATCCAACGAAACCTATGCCATTGCGTCCGTCTCGTCTTCCTGATTCCGATGATATATTTATTTTCTCAAACGGAGTCCGTATGAAGGAGTTATCGCGATCTGTCAGCCAAGGAAAACAGGGAAATTTTTTGGATGCTGACTGTACCTATCCGTATAGTCCGTATGGTGACCTGGCAGGGCCGTACCATCATGATGACATGGTAGTTGGAAGACATGGCACGATTTCATTGGTTGATAGTTGTCCAATCGAGTGTTGACACATGTTTTGTTGACAACGAATGGTATGAGGGCACGTGGCCCAAGCTCTGGGCGCCACGTGTCCCTCGTTGGTTGGTTTATTTTTGTTGTGTAAAAATTAATGGAGGCCACGGGGTTCGACCCTCGGACCTCCCACAACAGAAACCTTTACGATCCTCTAGTAACCAACTTTCCTGCCATTGTTGCTTGACATATATGTCTATGCGTTGGTATTTCATATGGTGCATTGTATTAATTGGAAAGGGGGCGAGCCGGGGCTTAGCCCCGACCCATAGTTTATACCATATGATATAGTCATGTATGTAAATGTGCGCATGGATATATATGTAACCAAAGTTTTACCATGTGTTAAAATGTGGCGCGGTTATGACTTGCGCCCGGGTTTTGACATGGCCACGGTTTTTAATATATTGCATGTGCCCACGAGTTGGCGCGCGAGTTTTAAACTTAACCCATGGTCACATTTGCATATAGCATGTGACCTTGCCACAAGAGCGCGCGAGGTTGTTTAAAATGGTTAGCACAGTTTTAATGCGCGCGGTTTCAAACGGTTGGCACAGTTTTTTAAACCGTTTGGCCCTTTTTATTATATCGCACGGTCTTATGGAGCATATGTCCGTGGTCTAGGCGGTTAGGGGCTGGAGGCACCCTAACCGTCCTATAGTTTGGACCATTTTTCAGAACCGCTCGGTGCTAGGTTTTAACGCACATTTTGGAGCGTGCTCTTGGTTCATGCACACAGAGGTGCGTTCTGTAGAACCAATTTCAGAAAGCTTGAAGGAGGAAAATGGAGGAGGCCTAACTTCTTCATCTTTTGGCCGATTGAGGTGTCGTAAAAGCCCAACTAGGGGTTTTTGGACATGTTGGATCCATTGGTGCTATTTTCAAGGCCATTTGAAGACTTCTTCTACAATTTTTTCACCATTGAAGTTTCAACAAGCTCCAGGGAGCTTGAAGCCCTCATTGATCGAGGACATGGTTTGGTGAGCCTATGTTTGTTTTCTGTGATTGAATAATCATTTTTGGCTAATTGATATTCTCTGAACACATTGGGACAGGTTTCAGAGGCTTTCGAGGACTTTTATAGGTTTTTTTTCCAAAGAGAAGCTCAGGGAAGCTTATGGCCACATGTAGAAGAGGTCATGCCCGGATGAGCCATGATCCGTTTTCAGATTTCTATTAGTCATTTTTGGGGTTTTTATGTGTTCTGATATCAATGGTACAGTCTATTTTTCCATTGGAGTTGAGAAGCAGCTTGTAAAATAACTTTTGACTAATTAATCCCAGAGAGCCAAGTCCATTATGGAGGCTTAAGGAGATATAGCCTGGAGGGGGGTGAACTCCTTTATCATCTTGTTCTTGTTGTGAGTTTGATGGTTTATTTGCTGCAAGTTGTGTTGATGTGTATTTATTTCAAGTACATATTTAACCATCTAAAAGAACATATCTTGACACATAAGCATTTACAAGAAGATACATGAACTTAACACATAAGTTTATATTGCATATTTTTACACATGAAGCAAGGTCCTGTAAAGTTTTATTTTAATGAAGTAGAGGGTGCTCGCATAGCATAACAAGTCAGCCTTCTATTTTTAGATCAGGTGGTATCAGAGCATATTTTGTTTTTCTCATGTGTTTTCCATTGATAGCTTGAGATTTAGCTATTGATTTTTGTGCAAAGTTTTGTGTTGAAATTGAAATCTTGCAAAGATGGAGGAAGCTTCAAGTATTGATAGTTCTCATACATTTTCATTATCTAAAGAAGATTTGATAACTATGAGAGATTTAATGAAAGAGATGTGTGAAGACAGAGATGTGCGCATTGCCCTTGAAGAGCAGTTGATGGCCATGAAGCAGGAGAAAGACGAGCTTCTTGCAAGGTTGCATGAGATGGAGATTCAACTCCATGAGGCAAAGGAAACCCTTACCAAGTACATGCATGAACATAAGGTATGCAGTGTTAGTTTATCTTCTACTTCCTCTAAAGATGAATGTTTTGGTGGTTTTGAGAGTCACAAAAGAGGAATAGGGTCCAAGTTGTTGTTTAAAATGGGCTATGAAGGTAAAGGGTTAGGCAAGCATGAACAAGGCATTGTTGAGCCTATTGTTGTTGAAGAGAGACCTAAGTTTTGTGGTCTTGGATATGAACAATGGGATGGAACAAATTCCAAAGTCGAGGAGACAAGGGAAAAAGTTCCAAGGATAAACTTTGTTTCAAGTTCACCTCCTCAGGAAGGTTTTAAAGGTGAAAGTTCAAGAACTTTTATTGAAATTTCGATCTCTTCAGCATGCAAGGCTTGTGTTCAAGATGAATGAAAATGTAGTTGTGACAGTGATGAGGACAAGGACACTGTTGATGGTCTTCAAAGGAGAGCTTGTAACTCTTCAGATTCACCTCCTCACAGAGGCAATAAAGGTGAATGTTCAAGGTATAATTCCTCTTATTTTTCAGTTGCATTTGATTATGTTAAGCATGATAAATTTGGAAGAAAGAATCCTTGTACATATTGTGGTTTGTATAACCATCATGTTTCAAAGTGTTGGAAAAGATTAACCGCTTTCAGGAAACTTTCTAAGCAAAGACAATGAGAAAGGAGGATGCAAAAGGGTTGCACTCATTGTCAGAAGCAGGGTCATCTCATTGACCAATGTTGGATGTTGTATCCAACTATCCGTCCACAGCCTTAGAAGCAGTTGGATAAGGATATTGGCAAGAATGGAAGAGGATATTCCATCATCAATGTGAGTCCAGATGATTCACAAGAGGACGATGTTCAGCAGAAAAAATCACCATTCAGTTGGTTTGGTAAGAAATGGTTGGATTTCTTAAGCAAGTAACGCTTGCATTTTTCTGATTGTAAATGCACTTTTCAGCATTATGTGTGCATTTATGGGAAGGTCGATATGATGTTTAAATGAGTCTCGACTGGTGTTGATGATTTTCTGACGACTATGTTGTGTCGATCGTGTTGTTCGACTTGTGTTTAGTCGATGGTGTTTATTGACTTGAAAGTTTATTTTGAGTACACCATGATGCAGGAAAATGCCATGTACTTTGATGAAGTACAAGATGCGATAGTTGTTTGGAGAACAAAAGTTTTTGTTGGCATCATTTTCAATCTTGTATGATTTGTTTTCAAGATTGATGTTTTTCTTGGCTTGTGACAAGATGTCACAGGAATTTTTTACAGCCATTGGAGAGCTGATGTTGTTGACGTTAAAGAGTTTGAAAGAGGGACTTGATTCTCAGTGGGAAGGTTGGCAGTCTTCCAAGCACAGAGAGACCAGTAGGTCAGCAGCAGCCAGAGAGCAGTGGTTGAAGGACATAGCCAGATGCAGTGCACGGCATGTCAACATATTCAGGTGATTGTCGAAAAGATTTTGATATAACTTGAAATCAGATAGATAAGCTTTTGTGGGTCCAAAATCCTTTTAGTGGGAAGGTGTGGTCAAAATCTGGACCAGGGGGCAAAATTTTGATCGAATTTCAAAGTGCTCAGAATCCGATGAAACCTACGCCATTGCGTCTGTCTCATCTTCCTGATTCTGGCGGTATATTTATTTTCGCAAATGGAGTCCATATGAAGGAGTTATCGCGATCTGTCAGCCAAGGCAAACAGGGAAATTTTTTGGATGCTGACTGTACCTGTCCGTACAGTCTGTACAGTGATGTGGCAGGGTCGTACCATCATGATGACATGGTAGTTGGATGACATGGCACGATTTCATTGGTTGATAGTTGTCCAATCGAGTGTTGACACGTGTTTTGTTGATAGCGAATGGTATGAGGGCACGTGGCCCAATCTGTGGGTGCCACGTGTCCCTCGTTGGTTGGTTTATTTTTGTTGTGTAAAAATTAATGGAGGCCGTGGGGTTTGACCCCCAGACCTCCCACAACATAAAGCTTTACGATCCTCCACTAACCAACTTTCCCGCCATTGTTGCTTGACATATATGTCTATGCGTTGGTATTTCATATGGTGCATTGTATTAATTGGAAAGGGGGCGGGCCGGGGCTTAGCCCCGATCCATAGTTTATACCATATGATATAGTCGTGTATGTAAATGCACGCGCGAATATATATGTAACCAAAGTTTTACCATGTGTTAAAGTGTGGCGCGGTTATGACTTGCGCCTGGGTTTTGACATGGCCACGGTTTTTAATATATTGCATGTGCCCACGAGTTGGTGCGCGTGTTTTAAACTTAACCCATGGTCACATTTGCATATAGCATGTGACCTTGCCACAAGAGCACGTGGGGTTGTTTAAAATGGTTAGCACTATTTTAATGCACGCGGTTTCAAACAGTTGGCACGGTTTTTAAAACCGTTTGGCCCTTTTTATTATATCGCACGGTCTTATGGAGCATATGTCCGTGGTCTAGGTGGTTAGGGGCTGGAGGTGCCCTAACCATCCTACAGTTTGGAACATTTTTTGGAACCTCTTGGTGCTAGGTTTTAAAGCGCATTTTGGAGCGTGTTCTTGGTTCATGCACACAGAGGTGCGTTCTGTAGAACCAGTTTCAGAAAGCTTGAAGGAGGAAAATGGAGGAGGCCTAACTTCTTCATCTTTTGGCCGATTGAGGTGCCGTAAAAGCCCATATAGGGGTTTTTGGATGTGCTGGATACATTGGTGCTGTTTTCAAGGCCATTTGAAGATTTCTTTTGCAATTTTTTCACCATTGAAGTTTCAGCAAGCTTCAGGGAGCTTGAAGCCCTCATTGATCGAGGACATGGTTTGGTGAGCCTATGTTTGTTTTCTGTGATTGAATAATCATTTTTGGCTAATTGATATGCTCTGAAAACATTGGGATAGGTTTCAGAGGCTGTTGCGGACTTTTACAGGTGTTTTTTCCAAAGAGAAGCTCAGGGAAGCTTATGGCCACATGTAGAAGAGGTCATGCTGGGATGAGCCATGATCCGTTTTCAGAGTTCTATTAGTCATTTTTGGGGTTTTTATGTGTTATGATCTCAATGGTACAGTCTATTTTTCCATTGGAGTTGAGAAACAGCTTGTAAAAGAACTTTTGACTAATTAATCTCAGAGAGCCAAGTCCATTATGGAGGCTCAAGGAGATGTAGCTCGGAGGGGGGTGAACTCCTTTATCATCGTGTTCTTGTTGTGAGTTTGATGGTTTATTTGCTGCAAGTTTTGTTGTTGTGTATTTATTTCAAGTACATATTTAACCATCTAAAAGAACATATCCTCACACATAATCATTTACAAGAAGATACATGAACTTAACACATAAGTTTATATTGCATATTTTTACACATGAAGCAAGGTCCTGTAAAGTTTTATTTTAATGAAGTAGAGGGTGCTTGCATAGCATAACAAGTCATCCTTCTATTTTTAGATCACGATTGATGAACGAAAGTTGATCAATAGTCACCATTCATCCATCGTGTGGGAAATATATCACGCGAAAAAGAGTGGACACAATAGCTTTCATGGAATAGACATAATATCTTCCAAGGAGTAAAGAAAAATCCAAGGGGTATTGGATGACCATGACATCGATAAAGACAGTTTTCCCTCCCAAAGTTACAGGAAACTGAGGATGGGTCCCTAAAGGTTGATTGTTTCTTCTATTAAAATCTAACAAATTCCGCGTAATTGGGGCAAGTTGAGGACAACCCAAAGCTTGCCAAGAAAAAGAGGACAAAATGCTAACGGATGCACCTTCATCTATCAGCGTCTGAGGAGCATCCCGACCACAAACTTGCACTATAATCTAGAAAGGAATGTGAGAGGGAAGATGAGGTCTAGTTAGCACACCCCAATTAAAAAGGATGGCCTCATTACTTGGAGGGGGTTTCACGGGAGAAAGAGGAATACCCCTCGACATGAAAGAGTCCGTATCAACGAGAAAAACATGGGCAGTATCAGGTTTACTCTTGAGAAAGAGAGTAGGATTGACCGATTAAGATATCATATTGACCACTTGGGTTTCATTCTCCAAGGGGAGAATGGGGTCGACAGGTGGAAACGGATCGACCACTTGGGTTTCACTCTCTAATAGGAGAGTGGGATCAACTGAGGATGGGATCAGATTGACCACTTGGTCTACTGGTTCAACCAAAGACATGACCAGATAGACCACTTGATCAACCAAACTAACTGGTGAAGGGATCAGAGTGATCATTCCATCAACTACAGGGGGATTGAGAGAAAATTTATGACAAGCAGCTGGAAGTTGAGGCTGTGAAACAATCATGTCTTCCAGCAATTTTGAGGATTTGTCCATACGAGGGAAAAGGTGAGTTATATGAATCCATTTTCATAACATACACGCGAACTTGACTCTACTTTTCCTCTTCCCAACAGTATCATGACTAGTTGATGGGAGGTCATTGACATGTTGTTCAGAGGATGACGGCATGGGTTGGTTAGGGTGTGTAGACCATAATTCTATAACCTTGGGTAGACTAGGGCAATCCTTAAGAATATGGCTACCCTTACAAAACCTACAAGGGTACGAGCTTACAAGTTGTTTGGGTGATCTTGACATCATCAACACTTCCAACACGATTAACAGTAACTGGTTGTTTTCCAACATGTTTGACAGTGGTTGGAGGTCTGGACCCTTGCTTATTTTTCTTCTTATTATTCTTTAATTTCTTCTTCTTCTTACCCCCTGAGTTACTAGCTTTAGAACTTTCACTTGACGAAGAAGATGAAACAAAAGGCAACCTTGCAAGCAAAGAAGGCGAAGGAGACCTTACTGGTGAAGAAGGTGAAGAATTGACATGATGTTGATGCTCTTGGGGGGAAGTTCTTGTGACTGAAGCGCTAACTACATTTGGGAATACCTGAGTGGAAAACAACCATACTGGTAATCCAATCGTGAGACCTGGAAGGCTCAAAGTAGCGATGTGAGGGGGACCAATGTTTTCGTAAGAAGGAAAAATAAAAGGTTCCCCTGGAAAAGGGGGTTCCTTCATTGGTTGTTTCGGGAATCGATGCCATTAAAACAAAAATCCAACCTAGAGCTACTAGGGAAAACAAACAACACACACTAAAAATCTAGTAAGCAAACAAGAAAACAAAATATTCTCACAATGAGCACACTAGTTGGTGTTGAAATCCAACGTCGCGAGAACAATGTAAGAAGGG
>JASDQU010687030.1:25022-36503 GCA_032191745.1 Picea mariana | reverse complement strand
AAGAAGCCATGGAACCCGAGTACCTTTTGAATACAAAATGCCTCCCTTCGCAAAGTCAAACTTATGATTTCAACTTGAAAAAGGGAAAAATGAAAGTATTAATACTATAACTCAATCAATTAAAGTAAAAAGGTAAATAAAATAAGAAGACAGACTAAACTTATCTTGGGCCTGGATGGAAATCTTATCATCTTCTTGTACCTATACGAAGTAAGAAATCCATGATTCAGGAGGAGGAGTAGGATCACAGCAGTCTAATGGATTCCCTCAGAATAAAAGGGATCCATCATTAACCTCATATCCATATGGTGTACATAACCCTCTTCGCTCCTGGGGATTCTACGACCTCCCGGTCTTGGCTCCTCAAAATCCACAAACTAAACTAGTTCTTAGGGCCTTCAACAGACCTTGACCAATCTATATGCTCACAGATGTCCCCTTGATGTCGCGTGTAAGTTCAGACCCCTTACAACTCCGCTCTCCGATGCTCGGTGACACCGATTCATGAGTACTAGTCTCGCGCTAGACTCCTAACAGCCCTTCACCACTTCGAGCTATGATGATATGATAGCCTCCTCCTCTGTTTCCTTCTGAAACATCCATGTCCAAATTCATGGGTATCTGCCACGTGTCTCCCTGGATTTGACGATCCAACTATACTTCAGGTTTCGTGACTTTGCAAAACCCCACTCACTCCACGCTTACTTCCTCCAAACCTATAACTCCTGGATTCTCTAATCTGATGCCACATGTCTCCTCACAATCGATGGTTAAGATTCACCTCACGACTTTACGAATTCGGCGATCCTACCTATTCAACACTTTGAATTTCCCTGAACTATGAAATGTCGAAACACCCCATGACTTGCCACTGTGCAACCTCTCCCAAGTCTGACGGTCTGGAATAAATCCAATCCTTCCTAGATGGATTTCTCTTTATTCGGTTGGAGAAACCTCAAGGGACTCCTTCCTTAGAATATTTCTTGTTGTTCTCCCTCCTGAGCCTGTTCTTCCTCAAACTCTTATCTTATTATAGTACCCTTTTCGACACTTAGTTGAATTCCAGCCTATGCATGTCTTGCAACAAGTTCTCCTCTCAAACCCAACCACTTTGTGTACAACTTCAACTACTCCTCCTGAACTTCTGAGTCAGAAGACTCGGTCACACACTCCTTGTAGAAAAATGTTCTTCAGTCTATATCTCCATAACTTTCTCAGTCGAAATGGACTCTGTCATGCACACCTTGTGAACATTATGCACTTCTTTCACACATAAGGTTCACATTATCTTATGAGCCTATGAGTCAAAACAGACTCTGTCAACACACACCTTGCGGACTCTATGCACACGTACACTTGCTCGTAGAAGAGAAACAATTGAATCTTATTTTAAAACCTCACAAATTAATACATCTAACCATGTAAATGCATGCATAAAAACAAGAACAAGAAATAACATAGAATTCCAAATAAATGGAAAGTCTACCATTCATTCATTTAGATAGACGCAACCACACCACGCATTCGGCACAATGCTCCTCTCTTATATTTATTCAACTAAAATATACATATTTTCATACATTTCTTAGATAAATTCTACAACAACTATTTGCATCCTAACAACAACTCATCAACAACAACTTCAGCAGCCCATCAACAACCTCTACTGGGTGACAATACAAAGCTTTTATACAAGAGGGCTCTTTTATCTCTTCCCTCCAACTACTCTAAAGTTATCCTATCGAATTAAAAGATATCAAATACTAATATTTATTACAATAAATATTTGTGACATACATATCAGATCAAACGCATCAAATATTTACTGCACTTAGCTACATTAAAAGAAAACATGTTGGCACAGGGGTAGACCCAGGGTTCAACGCTACAACAACGCACCGACAAAGACCTAACTATCAACCCTTTTGGCAACACCTGCGAAGCAGATGAAGTCTTATCCGAGGTAGAGGCATGGGTGTTTGCAAGACTCAGGTGTCTGCAACCTTAGCTGGGGCACAGATCTGTGATTATACAACTTACTAGAGCACTTAGCATAGTTAGTTCCTCAATATGAAGTCAATAACCACTTCGCTTATAAGACAAAACTTTGCAGCATTCACATTGATCTACAATATTCAATAACTTAGCATATACAAATGGATCAGAATGAGCATATCAAGCACTAAGTATGGATATCTAGATCACATATAACATTCCAACATATAATAAGCACCAAGCATGAATAGATCTATCTAACATGTCAGTGCATTTCACATATAATATGTAAATACATCAAGACAAATCACAAAGCACATCACATAGGGTTTACGTGGTTCACACCCACCCTAGGGCTATGCCCACCAACTCTTCTTCTTTATTGTCTTTGTTCAATCGGTTACAAGCACAGAGCCTTAAAACCTTTACTCCACATAGGAAAAAAGATCTGAACAACTCGCTAGATCCTTCTTCATTGCGTTACAACACAAAGCCTTCTACAATATTTCACAGGGACTTGCACTCAACTCTACAAGTCTCACACAATATGCACAGAGCACTTACAATCCTTTGATCACATAGATATAGCACTTAGCCATTCCTCTAGCACTTAGCACACCAGCCTCTATCACATAGATGCACTACTATGTATATCTATCCTAGGCATCTATTTATATATTACAAAATAGGTGTAAACATGGGTAAACCCATGGGCCGACATCACATTCCCATTACATATTCCCAAAAATCCAAAAAAGGGGCCAATATCTCATGATCTTCGCTTCGAATTGCACTCCTCCTTTGACAGGCTATCAAAGTCCCAAAATAGGTCGATATGACCAAGAAGCTCCCAAAACTTGGTCAAGGGCCAACATACCCCCAAAACTCACCTGTGACTCATCTCGAGTCACTCGAGTCTGAGTAGTTCTGCCTCAAACTCCTCAATCTTGGATCGAGCTGCTTCAACTTGCTGCTTTGCTATGGCCTCTTGTTTGGTGAACTCTTGGATCACTGTGTCGTTCATTGATCCTTCTAAGCATTGTTCTGCTTTGAGGATGACCTGTTCTAGCTCTGCTCCTTGTCTCTTGACCTCTATAAACAAAAAACATGCCTTGTCTTGCATAGGTTGAAGGTGTGGAGTGATTTCCATTACTTTTCTTTGAATCATATGGATATGATGTTGAGCTATGTGTTTTTCTTGAGATCTCTTCATCCTTTTGACAAATGACAGGGCCTTCAACTATGCCTGTAGTATATCTGTGTTCTGCTTCACTTCTTGGAGTTGTGACTCCAGTTTTTGTAATTCTGGATTTTCAGTGAGATTTTCATAGGTCTGGGTGTTGTGGTTACTAAGCTGCTTGCACTCCAAGGTAAGAGATTTTAATCTGTCAACTGCGCTATGGGTAGTTGCTTCTCTTTGGTTTCTTATCTCCTGTGGGGTTTCAAGTACTGCGCATATCTCTAAGTCGGCGATGCATTGTTGTAGCTTCTAGATTACCTCTTCCAGTTGTGCCACCTAGTGTGGAACTTGTTCCTCAGTTTGTACTTCAACGACTATCATAGAGAGAAGTGATCTTTTGACCCTTTTCTTAACTTCAAGTTTCTCAGCGAACAATTTTTCATTCCTTTTGTTGTAGCTCTGTTTTTTCTTCATCCCATTTTTCTTGTAGAGCGAGCTTTTCCTTTTCTGCAAAACTTCTTTGGTCCTCAATATATTTTAGTACTTTCTCTAAAGCCTTCATGGCTTGTGTTATCTCTTCCTGGGCTCTTCGAAGATGACCTTCAATTGTATCAGCAATGTGATGTAATTGAGCAGGCTCATCACCTAGTTCTGGTGTTCCAATTGTCAGGGGCGCAGTGGATACTATGCGGTTGGACTGTAGTTCCCGCTGCAGTCCTTGGAGCTCATCCTTAATGTGACTGAACACCTCCTCCTGCTTAACTTATTTCTTCTTTGCTATATCCAACGAAGCATCAGTTAGTGTTGCGATGATGAATTTGAGGTCGTTTGAGGTGAGGGTGGTTTCAAATTTGGTTCTGGTTTCTTTCATTTTCTTCCTTGAAGAAGGTTTCGGAGGGGAAACCTTCCTTTTCTTCGAGGGATCCTCCTTGTCTCTTGGTGGTGTGACCTCACCTTTCTTTTGTGCCATCACCTCCTTGGTCTGCTGAGATGGACACGGTCTTCACAGATGCGTTGTGTAAATCATCGACCTCTTCAGCCATCTTTATCTTGCTAGGCTCGGTTGTATCTGGTGTATTTATTGAGCTATCAACATCGGACATTTCTGTGGGGTCCACTAGAACAAGGAGGTCCGTCGACCATTCCTTGGTAATCTCCTACAAGTCATCCTCCATTAACTTGTATTATTACTTTAGTTGATGTTTATGCTCATCAACGCGCACTGTGATATAGATAAAATGGAAGTCCGTGTTGAATTTCATCAAGGATCTAAACCTGTGAAGTGTTTTCGGGGTTATGCGAGGCATGGCCTGTATGGCTACCTTAAACTAGTTATAATACATGTGGAAGACAACATTTGATTACCACTGCTTGTTCATGTCGCTGGAGTACCACAGCGTACTGAACTTTGCAGCCAGAGGTTCAAATGGCTCGGTGTCCGGGAAGGTTGCACCTTCCGGCATCTCCCATGTGATGAAAGCGATCAGGATGAGAAGCCAATTTAAGTGGAATTCGTATCCCTGATCCCGTGCTTCCCTGCAATCTAGTTATAGCTGGTTCATGAGGTACTTCACCCAATTCATCTGTAGTCACTCCATGCACTTCCCTGTGAGGTCGACTACGAATCTAGTTACTTGGGTCGGTCGGTTCTTGCGAACTATCTTGCCTGCGATCAACTGAGAGGCAAGGTGCACTATGGCACTCTAGATAGAGGCTACCTTGTAGCCTCACATTCCCTTCACTACATCACTGTAAGTATCCTTTATCTTCTGGGAGAGAGCGCAATCTGCGGTCTTTCCGAGGTAGAAATCCTGTGGGTCTGGGCCTTACATGCTAAGCCCTATGATCCGATTAATCAAACTCGAATCCACTGTGATGCAGTGGTTCAACCATAAGTATCCTCCATGATAGCAGGACAAAAACAACTTGACGCATGCGTTCACTTCTTGATGCCTCCCTAAGTGAGGAATCTTCATTACATTAAGCAGTGTGGACTGGATGAGGTTCATGGTCCACTGCTGGGGAATGATCTTTGAATTATTTCCCTTGGTTCTATTCAGACACTTGTATGGGGCTAGCATATTGTACACTTTCCTGTCGCCAAGGTTGAAGTCACTAAACTTGAACGCTGCAATGTTATCCTGATTTGCACGCACTGAGCATATGCCCTTTGGAAGGTACTCAATGACCAATTCATATTCAAAATATTGGGTCACACTGTCTCAGTTTATTGCACCACTCAGAGTTGGTAGATAAGCAGGTAGAATGCTCGGAATCAACTTATCATTCGTGATATCATCTCTGTGCTTCATTTGTTTCTCAGCAATTGGTCTGGATGGTCTGACTCAAGCAGTGGACGAAGAGTCCTGCATTCCTCTCGTCGAATATTCTTATACAATTGTAGATTCTCCTCTCTCTGACATGACTCTCTCTGTCATCTTTGTCATTAAGTCGATAAAAAATTCCTCAGTGGAATTCTCTGCAGCGCTCAATGCTTTCGACATACACAGTCGGGGTAAACAATTCATGAGATCAAGGGACAACTCAGACAGGGTAATGAGACAGAGAACAAGAGCACAATAATCACTATATAAACTCAACTTAGGCTGTGGGCACAAATTCACGATTGGAAAAAGTGTTCTCGGTGCATGGCGAGACGAGCTAAATAGGTAATTCAACAATGGTTGTCTTTAAATGGGTATGAGCCTTCATTAACTCTTGTTCGATTTGTTATGGTGTGGTCGAACGATCGGGTGATGAACCTTTATTACTTTTCTGTCCGTTCAGAGCGGAAGTTGAATGGATATATCAGCCCCAATGACTATATTACTTCGTCATGGTGCAGTGCCATCTGTCGTTGTTCTGATATCTTGACGAAGCTCCAATTCTATAATTTTTCTTTCTGCAATGTCTCCTCTAGAACCTCCTTTAACCTTTCATTATTATCCCTCTTCTTTCTTAACTTTCTAACCTTATTTCCAATGAGCTTCGTCTTGACAATTATTTTCTCATTCTGATTCGTATCTTCTTTAGTCTTAGTTACTTCGCATTATTGAAATTCTTTCCTAGGGTTCTCAGATAATACTTCTTCTTTGTTTGGGATAGGTAATTCAATATTTTGTGGATCCTCTAGAGTTATCTTAGCTTCGATATCTTGGTTGCTAGTATTAAATATCTATGATATTCTCTCATGTTCCGCAAACAAGTGCACAATCCTTTTGGTCATAAAGTCTTTTAACTCTTGCTTCTTCTATTACAAAACTTATTCTCCTTCCTTTCATCAGGATTGATCTCTATCAATCCAAGGTTTTCCTATTATCATGGTAAATGGGGTGGTATCTTCGAAAAAATTAATAATCTCAAAGTCTTCTTTTGTCAAAGTTCCATTGACAGTTGTAGGTATCCAGGCAAGCCTTACACATAGGTTTAATAGCTTTCCTTTGAATAAACCTATTCCTCCTAGTGAAGGGATCATAAGAGGCCTTCCTATAGCTTCCCAGGTTCTCTCTGGCATAATATTCACCTGTGTTTCCTCATCCAGAACATAGTCAATGCCGAAGTCTCCTATTCTTTCTTCCATGCATTCCTTTTTTTTGAAGATCTCTGATAAGATGACATGTCAGTGGTCATTCAGGGTTTCTTTCATCTATATTAATACTTTCCCTGATTCTTCTTGGGGTTCTACCTTTTCTAGATCTACCTTAGGGTTCTCTTGATTCGGGTTCATTCACAATCCAATACTTCATGGTCTAGAGCTTTACAACAAAGACAACTAGGTCTTCCACTAGGGCATTCTTTAGCAATATGTCTCGGTCTTCTGCAACTGTAACAAAGGGTTAATCCTCTCTTCCTTTTAAATGATCCCCATATTCTTTTGTACTGTGCACTAGCATCATATGAGTTAACCTGCAATAATTTCTTTCTAGGATCCTGCATCCATTCGTTAGTCCAAACATTATTTCTTTGCATAGGTATAATATATCTTTCACTATTCTTATCAGATCTACTCATATCAAATCTTCTTTCATCTATTAATGACCTATCCTTCAAACTAGGACAGGATCTATTAAACAGACCTAGATCCATACTCTAGAAACAAAAATTTCCACTTATCTTACTTCTACAGAGCACAAAGCTTTCAGATCTTACCTCTTTTAGTCAGAAATTTCCACTTTTACCTTTCTTAGAGTGCTAAGCATTCAGATCTTGCTTCTTTCCTTTAGATCTGATTTTGTTTTCTTCAGATTGGGCTTCTTTCTTTCATATCTGATCTTCTTTTCTTTAGATCAGGCTTCTTTCTTTCATATCTGATCTTATTTTCTTCAGATCGGGCTTCTTTCTTTCAGATATGATCTTCTTTTCTTCAGATCGGGCTTCTTTCTTTCATATTTGATCTATTTTCTTTACCATAGATCTTTATAAGTCAAGTAGAATAATGCGCACTATGCCACAGATCTACACATAGAACTTTCACATTTTTAGGATGAATCTTTGCACAGATCTTCCTCTTTCTCAGTTCCCAACAATCACAGTTCCTTTTCCCGACAACAAAACCATTTGTTGGAATAGGGGCAGACCCAGGGTTAAACTCTATAACAACGCACCAACAAATCCCTAACTACCGGCCCTTTCGACAACACCTGTAAAGCATATGAAGTTTAACCCAAGGTAGAGGTAGGGGAGGTTGCAAGTCTCAGGTGTCTGCAACCTTAGATGGTACACAGATCTGTGATTATACAGCTTACTAGAGCACTTAGCACCATTAGTTCCTCAATATACAGTAAATAACCACTTCACTTATAAGACAAAACTTCATAGCATTCACACTAATATATAATATTCAAGCACTTAGCATATACAAATGGATCAGAATGAGCATATCAAGCACTAAGCATGAATATCTATATCATATCTAACATTCCAACATATAATAAGCACCAAGAATGAATAGATCTATCTAACATATCAGAGCATTTCGCATATAATATGTAAATACATCAAGACAAAACACAAAGCACATCACACAAGGTTTACGTGGTTCACCTAAACCCTGGGGCTACGTCCACCAACTCTTCTTCTTTATTGTCTTTGGTCAGTCGGTTACAAGAACAGAGCCTCAAAACCCTTACTCCAAGCAGGACATAAGATATGCGCATTTCGCTAGATCCTTCTTCCTTGCGTTATAACACAAAGCCTTCTACAATCTTTCACAGGGACTTGCACTCAGCTCTACAAGTCTCACATAGTATGCATAGATCACTTACAATCCACTGATCACATAAATCTAGCACTTAGCCATTCCTCTAGCACTNTGGGTAAACCCATGGGCCAGCATCCCATTCCCGTTACATATTCTCAAAAACCCAAAAATTGGCCCAAAAGGGGGCAAATATCCCGTGATATTCGCTTTGACTTGTGCTCCTCCTTCGACAAGCTGTCGAAGTCCCAAAATAGGTCGATATGACCAAGAAACTCCCAAAACTTGGTCAAGAGACAACAAAATACATTCTCTGATGTCTTCATGAACCATCCATATCTACAACATTTAATATGTTCTTTAATTGCAATGCTTTTCAAAATATTGTGTGATACGCTCTCTTGAAAATTTAAATTTCTTCAAAATGTGCGATAGTGCACCTAGTTGTCTTTCGCTTGTGCTTTGTTGGAGATTCTTCTGCATCATACTCCTCTGGCTGAAGAATTCATGGAATCTTGTCCATGATCTCTTGCATTGACCTTCCATGCTTCTGGATGTCCACTTCACTCACCCAACTGGCATCTTCTACTGGTTGTCCCTTCCATTTTACCCAATACTCAAAATATGTTTTCCTTCTGGTCTTCTTACCAATTCGTCGATCTACTATTTTTTCCAGCTGCGGATTCTCTGCTATAGAAATCTTCTTTTTCCATTGGATATCCTTCTAATCTTCAGATCCTCTGATTCCATATTCCCTATTAGGATACAGGTCTTCAATGTTGAATATGGGAGATATACCAACATCTTCTGGAAGTTCTATCTCATAATCATTCTCACCAAATTTTATTAGAATTTTGCACAGTCCTATCTTCTTCAGCTTTAGTTTATTATATGTTCCCCTTGGAAACCTCTCCTTCCTAAGATGTGCTAGAACTTGATCTCCAAATTCAAATTAAAGTTTCCTGGACTATGTTGATCAACTTTGCGTTTGTATTCATTTCTTCTCTTCTTCAACTGCTCTCCGATCTGATTATGAAGTTCTTGCATTTCTACAGTGAAGACTTCGGCTCCAACGCTCCTAAATTCACTTTGCTTCATATCTCTTAACTTCGAAACTCCCCTCAGATTCATTCCATATACTATCTGAAATGGACTCTTTTTAGTACTTTTGTTCATTGAGTCATTATATGCAAACTCCTCTTGTGCTAGAATCTGATCCCACTGGCTATGGTGTTCAGTGACCAAACTCCTCAGCAAATATCCTAAAATTCGATTCACCACCTCAGTCTATCCATTTGTTTGAGGGTGATATGCAGAACTAAAGGATAGTTTTGTCCCCACCTTCTTCCACAATGTTCTCCAGAAATAACCAACAAATTTGGTATCCTTGTCTGAAACAATACTCTTGGGCAATCCATGGATTCTTACAACTTAGTTGAAAAACAAGTGAGAAACTTGTGTTGCATCACTAGTCTCCTGGCATGGGATAAAGTGTGCCATATTTGAAAATCTTTAAACTACCACAAATATGGAATCACTTCCTCTTTGTATCCTTGGAAATCCTAAAACAAAGTCCATTCTTATTGCATCCCAAGGCCTCTCTGGAATAGGCAATGGTTTATACAACCCAGTATTATGTCTCTTCCTCTTTGCATACTGGAGAATATTGCATATGTTCACAAACCTTTTCACCTCTGCTCTCATACCTGGCCAATAATATGAACCGTTCAACTATGCAAACATTTTTTCATGGCCGAAATGTCTGGCTAGACCTCCATTATGTTTTTCCTTTAGGAAATTCTCCCTATTCGAACATTTTGGTATTCACAACTGGAATCTTTTGAACAAAAACCCATCCCGGATCAGATATTTGGCCCACTGGCTTCTGTCTCTGATCACAGGATTCACACATGCTTCATATACTTCTTTGAAATATGGATCATTATGATACATTTCCTTAAGGTGGTCAAACCCCAAGGTCTTCACTTGAAATTCCTGTAGAATTAGACATCTCCTGCTCAATGCATCAACAATCTTGTTAGCATTACCAGAAATATGTTTAATGACAAAAGTGAAATTTTTACATAAAATCTATCCACTTGGCATGTCTCTGGTTTAACTTCTCTTGTCTAGTTATGAATTGTAAAGCCTAATTATCTTTATACAAAACAAACTCTTTCAGAATGAGATAGTGCATCCACTTCTTCAAGGCTTGAATTATGGCATAGAAATATTTATCATATGTGGAGTATTTTCTCTTAGCATCATTTAGCTTCTCACTTAAATATGCAACAGGTCTATTATCTTGGTTGAAGACCACTTCGATTGCAACCCCACTCGCATCACATCTCACCTGAAATGTCTTCCCGAACTCCTACAATACCAGAATCAGTTGTTCTTTTATCTTCTCCTTCAATATGTTGAATCTCTTCTCAACCTCTTCTGTCCATTTGAAAGACTTATGTCTCTTCTTCACTATATCCATCATTTTTGCACCAATATCACTAAAATTTCTGATGAACTTTCGATAAAAACTTGCTAATCCATGGAATATTCTTACCTCAAATATACTTCTTGGAGATGTCCATTCTCTGATTTCTTTCACCTTCTCGGGATCCATCTTCAATTCATTCGAAGAGATCACAAAACCCAAATAAATGACTTCCATCTTCATGAAAGAGGATTTCTTCAAATTGATCAACAAATTCTCCCATTGTAACCTATTCATCACTATTGTTAAGTGCCTCCTATGCTCTTCTTCAGTTTTACTGAAGACCAATATATCATCCAGATATATGATTACAAATTTTCCAATAAAATCTTTCGACACTTCATTCATCAACCTCATAAAATTACTTGGGGCATTCATTAAGCCAAATGACATAACAATCCATTCATACAATCCCTCATTTGTCTTAACGGTTGTTTTCCACTCATCACCTTCTCTCATCCCTATTTGGTGATATCCACTTTTCAAGTCTATTTTTGGAAAATAGTTCGCTCCACTTAAACAATCCATTAAGTCATCCATTCTCGGCAATGAAAATTTCTACCTAATGGTGATATTGTTTATGGCCCTTGAGTATGTACACATTCTCCATCCTCCATC
>JASDQU010687030.1:0-16318 GCA_032191745.1 Picea mariana | reverse complement strand
GAATTGTTTAGTGACTGTTACCTGATGACCTTTCTACAACCATGAGACTTTATACGATGTCATATGTATAGTCGTATCTAGCTCTAAATTCTCCACCATATCTATGGATACTAAATTATCAGTTCTCCCACTGTCAATTATCACCTTGCATACTTTTTCTTTAGTCTTGCAAGATGTCTTGAACAAATTGTTCCTCTACACCGACTTTTCAACCTCTGGCGCCTTTTTCCTCAACATCTGACTTCTGTGCTTCCTAAATGTGAGCTTCACCTCCTTATTTATTCCTTATGGGAAATTCCCAAGACATGTTTCCTACCTTTTCACAAGCATAACACTTTATCTTGCGTCCTCTCCCTCTTTCTCTTCCTCTAGGAAAAGAGTTTCTACCACCACTCTACCTTTCTCAAGAAATTCCTCCTCTCTCAAGGTGACTATGTAGTTTCTCCATCTCACCTTTGGGTTTTTGTGTCTTGTCATGGAAAATTTCTTTGCCTATGTTCAATCTTGTACCTCTATTTTGTTGACTTTGTTCAAGATTCTACTTCTCCTCGGCTTTTAGCACAATATGGTATGCATCCTCCATTGTCTTTACGGTCATCATATTCATTTTGTCCTAGATTTCACATCTCAGGATATTGATGTATATGGAAAATTTTTCCTCATCTCTCTCTTTTTCACCATCCCTGATGTTCATTCTGTAGAACTCCTCTGTGTACTCCTTCACAGTCATCCCTTTCTGTCTCAGGTCTACAGTCTCCTTAATAGATTTATCTGGTAATCCTTGGGTATGAATTTAGCCTTTAGCTTGGATACCATTCGATCCCAACTCTTGATCTTTTGTTTCCCTTTGCATCTCCTATTAGCCTGCAGTTCATCCCACCACAGTGTTGCATGTCCTTTCAACCTCATGACAACATGTTTCACCTTTTTCTCCTCATCGACATCTTCATAGTTGAAATACTTTTCCATTGCTCATATCCATTAAAGAAATTCTTCGACATCCAAATTAACCTCATACATTGGGATGTCTATCTTCGCTCTAGCTCCCAACTTAACAACCTCTTTTAGTAATATCTCTTCCGCAACATCCTCCACTACAACTTCTTCAACTTCCACTTCTTCATTTTCTGCATCACTTACATCTCCAACATCAGGTGTTATTCTTTGTGTTGTTTCCATGGCATCCAACCTTGCATGCAGTTCCCTCATCTCCCTTTCCATAGCTCTATTTTCTATGGGTGGCTCTAGACATCTCTTGGGTGGAATTGTGTTGATGTATCTGATACCACTTGATGATATCAACCTACTTCTTTGTCTCCTTTACCTACATAAGTCAATTCTATATCTTCTATGATACCACTCTGGTGTACACAACCCCCTTCGCTCTTGGGGATTCTGCGACCTCCCGGTCTTGGATATTAAAACTCCCTGAAAGGAATTGGTTCTTTGGGCCTTAAATAGATCCTGAGGAATATATACGCTCACACAGGTCCCCTTTATTTTGTGTGTAGGTTCAGACCCCTTACAAATCCTCTCTTCGATGCTCAGTGACACCGATTCATGAGTACTAGTCTCATGCTAGACTCCTAACAACCCTTCGCCACTTCGGGCTCCGACAATATGATAGCCTCCTCCTTTGTTTCCTTCCAAAACAACTTTCTTTGAATTCATGGGTCTCGGCCATGTGTCTCCCTGGATTTAACGATCCAGCTATACTTCAGTTTTCACAACTTCGCGAAACTTCACTCACTCCACACTTACTTCCTTCGGACCTCTAAGTCTCAGATTCTCTAATCCACTGCCACGTGTCTTCTCATAGCCGATGGTTAAGATTCACCTCACGAGTTTGCGACTTCGACGATCCTACCTCTTCAACAATTCAAATTGCTCTGAACTCTGAAATGTCAAAACACCCCGTGACTTTCCTCCATGCAACCTCTCCCATATATGACGGTCTAGAATGACTCCAATCCTTCCTGGATAGATTTTTCTTTACTAGGTCAGAGAAACCTCAAAGGAATCCTTCCTTAGAATATTTATCATAGTTCTCCCTCCTGAGCTTATTCTTCCTCAAACTCTTATCTCCTTATAATACCCTTTTCAACACTTAGTCAAGTTCCATCCTATGCACGCCTTCCAACAGGTTCTCCTCTAAAACCCAACCACTCTGTGGACAACTTTAGCGACTCCTCCTGAACTTCTGAGTTAGAAGACTTAGTCACACACTCCTTGAGGACAAACTTTCTTCATTCTATCTCTCCAGAACCTTTTGAGTCAAAATGGACTCTGTCACACACACCTTGTGGATTCTATGCACTCCTTTCATGCATAAGGTTCACATTATCTCTTCTAAGATTATGAATCAAAATAGACTCTGTCAATGCACACCTTGTGGACACTATGCACACTTGCAATTGCTCGTAGAAGAGAAACAATTGAAGGTTATTTTAAAACCTCAAAAATTCATACATCTAACCATGTAAATGCATGCATAAACACAAAAACAAGAAATAATAGAGAATTCTAAATAATTGGAAAGTATACCATTCATTCATTCAAATAGATGCATCAACACCACATATTTGGGACAATGCTCCTCTGTTATATTCATTCAGATGAAATATACATATGTTCATACATTTCTTAGATAACTTCTACAGACACTATTTGCAGCCTAACAACAACTCATCAACAACAACTTCAACATCCCATCAACAACTTCTATTGGGCGACAATACAAAGATTTTATACAAGAGGGTTCTTCGAGCTCTTCCCTCCAACTACTCTAAAGCTATCCTGACGAATTAAAAGCTAGATCAACTACTAATATTTATTACAATAAATATTTGGGACAGAAAGATCAGATCGAACACATCGAATCTGTACTTCACTCAGCTACATTAAAATAAAATACGTTCTCCAATGTCTTCATGAACCATCCAGCTCTACAACATTTAAGATTTGCATGATATACTCTCTTCAAAATTTAAATTTCTTCAAAATGTGCACTAGTGCGCCTTCCTGTCTTCTGCTTGTGCTTTGCTGGTGATGCTCTTGCATCACTTTACATAAATCAAGTGTGAATAAAAAATAATGTGACATATCAAAGATCTATATTTTTAGATATAAATCCATTACAGGTTTCACTGCATTCTTTAAAATACACAGAGGTTACTATGAAGTTTACCCAGTACAATGTAAACAAGAATTTTTACCACATCGTATTGAAATGGATAAATTACAGAGGCTAATTTCCAAGAATAATTACATAGAAAAATTACAGAGGAGAACTCACAGTAAGTATTTATACAAAGAATAATAACTGAGAAGCAATTATAGAGAAGCACTTGCAATGAGTATTTACAAAGAAGTAATCAAAGTAAGTATTTCTTACATAGAGAAGTAATTATAGTAAGTATTTTTTTACAGTTTCTAATTTCCAAGACTATTTACAAATACATAAAATACTACAACTTGTGTGCATGAATTATTCTTGAAAAAACATAATTTTTTGTTAAAGCATGGCAGTGCAAAAACGTGGAAACCCTTGCAAAACCCAATCATTGTGCATACACCAGGAGGATATTTTGAATGAATGTGGGTTATAGTGCTCATTCAAAGAAATAATGAGAAGACCCGTTAAAGTAGCATACATGGTATTCGATATGAATTTCCATTTATTTAAAAAAAAAAACGTTATGCGAGGGATTTTAAATAATACAATATGCATGGTTCAAAGACAAAGCTAGAAATTAAGAGAATAAAACTATCAAGGCTTCCTTGTGTAGCAGAAGGGTCCCCTAACGAATGGAACAAATATATCTCTTAAATAATTACAGATGACAACGAACGCATGTTAAGGAAGTTAGACCATCGATGTTTCTCACAGAATCGGTAGTCTTACCATGGGGTAACTACATGAGACGTTTGTATTTTTACATAGGAATAGGGATACAAAAAACACCGAGGGTCACGATTCAGAACAAGAGAAATAATAATAGAACTCAGATAAATATTTTGATGGGAATTCTGGGAGATTAGATATCAAAGGGTTTTGGACTAATTTTCACCATAGTTAATTTAAAGGAAAACCATCTATGCCGAGATTCAAGAACAAAAATAATTACTTACAAAAACTGACGGAATCGTATTGCATTCTGTCCAGACCTAAGCCAGGTGTGGTAAGAACTTAAAATGGGAAACTGTACAATTGAATGCTACTATCACTTACAGTATAAGTTTTATCCATGGGCTCTAAAACTTTTAAAGGAACTCAGAATGCTACAAAAGTATTGTTTAAATGTGCACAGAGAAACAAAGCACAGTACCAGAAAAATCTTCCAAAAATAATTGTATTTAACACACAGAGATCATACCTGGTCATAAGAAACCACATCGATTTTTCCTACAGGCATGATGCTTCACCTAACTACACTAGGGCCAAACCATACAGAGTATTTAGGTCACAAAGAATAACACTGTGGAGGGAAGCCTAGTGAAACAAGGAAATGTTTGAAATGCAGTGAGTGTAATGGTGCCTCGAGCCCATCACTTGTAGTGGGAGAAATGACAGAGTACGATGTCAGTTAACATGTGAAATATAAGATGTGGAGGGATGACAGTGGCTAGGGGTCTGAGGCGTCAGAGCTCACAGGTACATGGTAAGTAAATAAGGTATGACACGTATTCCTACACCTTAAATGAAACAATGACAATTCTCAGCTCTTACAATAAATTTTAGTTTCCCTCCACCCTATGCATTAAAAAACTACCTTACCCTGACATACATGGAGTTATTAACATAGTTTAATAGTGGTGTTATTGTATGCCTAGTTGTTGTAACATATTTTTATTAAATAGCAGGTTATCATATGCATGATATAATCCTAGCATGATTATGCCATGGAGTCTTCTAGGACCCTGTTTAAGTATGACTCTTTGTCTCAAATATAAATAAATATTAGTGGGTAGAACCCTTATGTATAAACACGAATAACTTAAAAGATATGAGAATATATCGTCATGGTTAGGATTTATCCCTCCTAGCATTAGAAAAATACAAGTTTGATAGGGTTCTTCTCCTCCTAGTCTAGAAATAAATAATGAATGGAGGAACTTTTATGTACTATAAAATAGAGAAAGAACAATATGTTTTATGGGTAGAGTGTTAGTCCTCTTATGGAAAATTTGGATTAACATTTTAGAAGTTAAATCAAAGTAATTTGTTGGAAAAGGATTTGATTGAAAGACATTAGTCAAGTCTAAGTTGTCTTTGTCAAATAGACTTCAGTTTCTCCCCTTCAACAATTTTTTTTATTATTTTAGCAATTTTTGGGATACATTACAAACCTCCTCTAAAGCCTATTCCTCCATGGGATCCTCCTATGAATCCTCTTTTGTTTCCCTGAATATCTTTGTGTGGTGTGTTACACTGAGGTCCTTGATTATACTCTGGATGAAGGTTATTTTATTTTTGTGGTGTTTTTCACTGTTGTGTAGTGTTATACTATTGTTTCCCTTGAAATTGTTGTGCATTATACTCTGGTTGTGTTGCAAGTTGCTGCGTGGGATTGTATTTTGGTTGTGGCGCAGTGTTATACTGCATTTGTTGTGTATATTGTCTCGTTACATGTTCATCCTACACCCTGTATGTATCTGCAATCCTTTCTTTCATTATCTCCAAGGTTCTACAGTCTTTGTCTTCATGTCCAAATGACTTACAAAAGTTTCAATATGTACTTTTTGGAACCGTTTGGTATTTTTGCATCAAGGGGAAATGATAGGGATAATTCCCATGTGTTGTGAAAATCTCACACCATGGTTCTCCTAGGGCCAAAGGGTTTGGCATACCCACTCCAATATAATGTGACAATAATGGACACTCATTTTTGTGATGACCTTCTGTCTTAAACATTATACACCAGACATATTCTCTTTTCTCCTTTCCTTTGTTTTGATTTAACTAGAATGTTAAGTTCTTCATATCTTGCTTCAACTCTTCCACAATTGGATCTATATGCTTGTATTGGTTTTCCTCTAAGCATAAGGCTGCCTACAAGGCCTCACCCTGAATTTGGAATTTATGGCAACAAAGAATTAACAAACAAATGATTATATTGTGTATCGGTAATAGTGTACTTTAACTTACCTTTTAACCTCTTGAATTTATGGTCCACTTCCGAGACTGATTCTCCTAGTTTCTCATTGATATCTATCATTTCATTCATAAATTTGTTTTCTGAACTTGGCTTCTGAAATTCATCTATTAACTTCCTCTTCAAATCTGCTACAGTTGTAGGTGTTCATGTTGGGTTATTTGTTCAGAGACCCATGTACCAATCTAATGCGCGGTCCCAAAAAGTGATTACTAACTGTGCAACCTTTGTATCATCATCTTTAATATGTTTTTTTTCCCATATATTCTCACAGATGAACTATTTTTTTCTTGGGTCATCTGACCCATCCCCTTAGAACTTTGGTAACCCAATGGTTGGATCTTGTCCTGCAATGGTGAAATTTTCTGAACTACCACCTTTGTGTGGTGTAGATACTTCACTGCTACTTTCACTTCTACTACTAGGCCCAGGTATTGGAAAAATTGTTCTACCACAAATCACTTGTTGGTTAACTATTTTCTCTTCTTCAGTTTTGTTAGTTGCACACGGGTTTGTGGGTTCCACACTAATTTGGATCTGGAATGGAGAGCCTCCTTCTGTGTTAGACCCATGACATCTGGTTTTCCTCTCATATGTGGCACACAAGATATATTCAATTTTCCTCATGGTGCAGAGATCCTCTATCTCTTCCTCATCGTTGTCCAATCCCTCTCGCTCCGCTACAACCCTCTTCTTATTATTCATCCTATGTTGGTAGGTCCATCTGATGCACGTCATACCTGCATTTCTTATGATTTCCCTGGTCTGTTCATCATCCATCATGTTCGGGTCCATTTTCTCCTTCTTCTGGATACTCTCCATAGCCTTCTCCATTTCTAATATCCTCCTTAGTGCTTCCCCCAACTCCCCCATGCGCACAGAGTGATATAGTTGTCTAATTCCATGGTCATCATGCATTTATCATGTAATAACATCTTGATCGATGTGTAAAGAGACCTAATATACCTCCCTCTAGGTCTCTTCAAGAAATATTACTCTGCAACAATGTATGAATTCACTATATCAACTGCAAACTCAGTGATAAACCCTGCAGTAATGTTTTCTAACAAAAAATCCATTGCGCGTGTGAATTTATTATTATCTATTTCCAACCGTGTGATGTTTTCAGCAGTCCACACTACTGGTTTAATTAGATCAGTTGGATAGGTATCGTTCAACATTAACAACCATTATTGTAATAACTGTGGAAAGAAACAAAAATATGTTTCATGCAAATCAGTAAACACATACCTCTGCAGGTACTGGCATGACGTATACATGGAACCCTTATTGTCTTTATGTGCAAACTCCAACTGCTTTGTCTCTAACCATCTTTCAATATCTTGCTTCGTAGGATTCCATGTCCTAAACATCCCTTTCTACCACTACATATTCTTCACCAAACCCCTTCCTGGTTCTCCTTCTCAGTTCTAGCCAACAACGAAACCATTTGTTAGACTTATGGCCTGACATGGGTTCTACCTTAGTTTTCCAACAAAACCCTTAGCACCATCGGCCTTTCTGGTAAGCTAGAAGGATACACTGTGAAAAGAGTGCACAATACAGTCTCACCTGAGATGGTTTATGGGGGACTGTAGGATGCAAATGTCTGCATTCATGGAAGGGATTGCGAGATGTTCTTTATTACTTCTTATTACTTATTTCTACTTAACCATGCATTATATTCTACTATTCATCAGATACATTCATTCATTCATTTACATATTTAATCTAGTGTGCATTGTAAATAGATCATCCATTCATCTATCTAACCATTCAATGTTAACTACAGAATTAATAACAAATGAAAACACATTGCACACATGGTTTTACCTAGGTTCACCCCCCAGGGCTACGTCCACAAATATCTTCTACTTCTTTATTATTATTCATTAAAAATGACACTTCATGCATTACATCATAGTAAAGAGTAGTGAGGTAGAACAAGATCGCACCAAGCTCCACAAATTGCAACCTAACCCTTAGCTACTTCGACCTCATTTGAGCTCTAGAACTCTCAAAATAGACTTCCAACCCCAAAAAATCCAAAAGTGGTCTTCCAAAATAGACTTTTCGCACTAACTCTCTAACAATCAAATCTTAGATAATTTTCCTCTCTTTCTAATCTACCTCATACCCCTTATATTAAAAAAATGGGTTAGAATCCCTTACAATCCTTCTCAAAATCCTAACCCTAACTCGGCTATGTTTGTCTACATTTGTGTTGTATTTCTACAAATCCTGCCACGTGCACTTCTTTTCCTCAAAATGTGGTGTGTTGTTTTGCCTTGCTTGCTACGATGTTGTCAAACATGCCTACTCCAACACTTATTTTTTTTAGTCCAAAGAAGGATGGATACTAGAGAATGTGTACTCACTCTAGAGCGATAAATAAGATAAAAATCATGTACATATTTCATTTACCTCATATGGATGACTTAATGGATTGTTTTAGTGGGGAAAATTATTTTTCAAAGATTGATTTAAAGAGTGGATATCATCATATTATAATGAGAGAGGGATATGAGTGGAAGACATCCTTTAAAACCAATGATGGTTTGTATGAATGGCTTGTCATTCATTTTGGCTTGACAATGCACCTAGTACATTCATGAGGCTCATGAATGAAGTTCACAGGTATTTCATTGGAAAATTTCTAATTGTGTATCTAAATGATATTCTTTTTTACAATGAAACAAAGGAAGAACATTTAAGGTTTCTAAAATTGGTGTTGAGGAAGTTGTAGTAAGAGAAACTTTTGATAAATTTGAAGAAATTTTCCTTCATGAAAAAAAAATTATTCTATTTGGTCTTTGTAATCTCTCAATATGGATTGAAGATGGATCCAGAAAAGGTGAAATCTATCAAGGAGTGGCCTTCTCCAAGGAATATTTATGAGGTAATGAGTTTTCATGGATTGGAAAGTTTATGCAGGAAATTTATTAGAAATTTCTGTCGAATATGTGTTGCAATAGTTGAAAGTATTAAGAAGGAACATCATACATTCAAGTGGACAACAACATATGAAAAATGGTTCATATTGTTGAAAGAGAAAATCATTGAACAACTTGTTTTGGTTCTTCCAGGTTTTCATAAACTTTTCCAAGTCAAATGTGATTATTTCACTTACCTCGTATGGATGACTTAATGAATTATTTGAGTGAGGAAAACTATTTTTCAAAGATTGATTTAAAGAGTGGATATCATCATATTAGAATGAGATAGGGATGTGAGTGGAAGACATCCTTTAAAACCAATGATGGTTTGTATGAATGACTTGTCATTCCTTTTGGCTTGACAAATGCACCTAGTACATTCATGGGGCTCATGAATGAAGTCTGGAAGGATTTCATTGGAAAATTTGTAATTGTATATCTAAATGATATTCATGTTTACAATGAAACAAAGGAAGAACATTTCAGGTTTCTGAAATTGGTGTTAAGGAAGTTGTAGTAGGAGAAACTTTTGATAAATCTAAAGAAATGTTCCTTCATGAAAACATAATTATTCTATTTAGTCTTTGTAATCTCTTAAGATGGATTGAAGATAGATCCAGAAAAGATAAAAGCTATCAAAGAATAACCTTCTCCAAAGAATATTTATGAGGTAAGAAGTTTTCATGGATTAAAAAATTTCTACATGAAATTTATTAGAAATTTCAATCAAATGTGTGCTCCAATAATTGAAACTATTAAGAAGGAACATCAACCATTCAAGTGGACAACAACACCTAAAAAATGGTCCATATTGTTAAAAGAGAAAATCATTGAAAAAAGAAATTAGGTTCTTTCCAGTTTTCGTAAACCTTTCCAAATCAAATGTGATGCAAATAATCATTACGTTGGAACACACATATAATAATTATAAACCATGAAAGAATACATAAAAGTAAATCATTTAAGTTACACACTAAAACAATGTATGAGAAAAAAAATCAATGACAGGCCACCCATTTGAAATAGAAAGGTAAAACTTCCAAATTTTATTTTATTAAAATAAATGATATTAATATTTTTATCTTAAAATATAAATATTAAAAATAATAAAATAAATTATTTGCATATATCATAATAATATTAGGGTTCATTACACAACACACAACCAAAGTTTGGTCAAATTTTATATTATTAAAATAAATGATATTGATATTTTTATTTTAAAATATATAAATATTAAAAAATAATAAAATAAATTATTTTAGAAAATAATAAAATAAATTATTTACATATATTATAATAATATTAAGGGTTTTTTTAGATAACACATAACAAGTTGGTATTTTTCATTTTGAAAAATATTTGTACATTAGTTGATACTTTTTGTTGGACTACTATTGTCCTCGGACCAAAACCCGCAAATGTTAGTAGTCACCACTATCATCGGAAGATACACAAGAAAAAGTTAACCTATGTCACGAAACTCGCAAAAAAAAGTTGAACCCAATATCCAATTTTATTAACAAGAGTCTTCCACAAAGTAACAACAAGGGAAGATGAAGAACTATCAAATATATGCAAAGGATTAATGAAACATTTTATTAGGCTTTCTACCTTCTAAGAAAGATAAACCCCTAAACCCCAATTACCTCACTACGCAAAAAGTTAGTGCTTTTCAATCGCAAGTGTCTTCCATATTAACCTTTTATGATTGGAAAATGATTATAAGTTTGAAGGAGAAAGATATAACAAAGCGGGAATCACCTTCTATGATTGGAAAATGATAAGAAGTTTTAAAAAGAAAGTGATAACAAATAGGAATGACCTTCTATGGTTTGAAAGGGAATGAGGGGTCTATCATGCATGCAAAGGATTGGAGAAAGGGGAATGAGGAGTTTATCAAATAGATGCAAAGGATTAGAGAATACATTTTATTAAGGCTTGGACATTTGAAGGAAGGAAAAAACAGCCAGAGTTTGTGGAACTTTAACGGATATATTATTAACTTGATAAGAATAGAAAAACTTCCATTATAACAAAGGACATTTATTATGTCGAGAGGTGTATACTTATTGAATTGAAAATTATAACCTTACCTATTTTTATGTCTGATTAACATCGATAATGGATTATACATTAATCTGATTATCGTACTTGCCACATATAAATTATTACAATCTAAAAGATGAGCGTTCATCAGCCAAGGGTTAAGTGGCTGGGATAGTGGTAACCATCTTGTTACTTACAAGAAATATTACCACGAAGCTTAACAGTTTTATAGTGGATTAGCATTGGAAGGAACAAGGGTGAATTTCTTGGAACAAAGGGTGAATTTATAATTTTAGATAATTTTTATTGAAATTCGATTAAAATTTGTTGGAACTCAAGATTTAAGTGATTAAATCTGTATAATTCAAGTGCTTTTATAGTTTTTTTAAGTGTTGAATTTACTTCTGCATTCAAAATTATAATTTAAACAAAAAAAAATGTGATTTTACCAAAGTCTGTTTAACCAATTTTTTATAGAAAAAAATTTAAAAAATCTAATATTTAGACAACACCCAAAGTGATATATTGAGTTCAAAATTCCTCATATATAGAAAACAATGCAAATATGGTAGCTTTATGTACAAATCTATTAGGGCATTGGTAGTAAGAGGCAAAGATATCAGAGTTCAAAAACCGCTGAAAATGTGAAGTTATTCATACTCGGTGTGAGAGGGAAAAATGGAAGTCATAGCATGTCCCTCTCGCTTTTACATTATTATCGCCATCCTTCTTATGAAGGGAAGTCGAAATCAAATGCTGATCAATCTCGTTTTGGATTGGATTACTAACATGCCATTTCCATGTTTCCAGATGGATGCTATAACAGAAGTTACCAGGCTCCATCAATACCACCAAGTGCTGGAGCGCGAATATAGGTAACGTATAAATTAATACCATGTTTTATATTCGTGCAAGTACGAATTGCTTCTTATAGCCTTAGTATACAAGAATAAGCCGTTACATGCACTAACAGTATAGTTTCTCGATCAAAATTGTTCTTCCAGGCAAATGAGTGGTGAGAACCTTGGGGGCATTAACTTAGGAGAATTACAAGAGCTTCAAGACCATCTGGAGCTCGGGCTAAAACGGGTTCAATTGAGGCAGGTAACGAAATTGAAATTGAAGTTGAAAGCGAACTAGTTATCTTTATATTTTTTAACTAACAAGATTGGGCCTCGTTGTCGCTGTTGGATTTGTTGGTTTTGAGTGCAGTGTGAACTACATACTAAAAAAATGGCCGAGATTCAGTCGAAAGTAAGTGTTCTACTGTAGCACCTACTCTGGGTATTATTCATTTTGTTCAAGTTGTTTACAATATATAACTAATACAATTTAGGTTTTCTCCGCTTGGGATCCAAATCTTTTTTACAATGTTCAATTTGTTTAGAATATATAATTAAATACAATTTAGATTTATCCGGTAGAGATCCCATTCTGTTTTACAATGAGAAAAACATATATGGAATAGGAGTGGGTTAATTTTGGAGCAATCTTCTCTTTGGATTCGGGTAGGTTTATCGTTGTTTGTTTTTAAACTTCTGGTTAATTTAGAGCTGTGCATATTATAATATGCATATTATATACTATGATCGATTTTTTGAGTATTTGGGTTGGTTTAAAATGAAACAAAACTTCTGGGATAAAATTTTAATTCAGAGTAATGATGACCAAGTTTCCAACTTAAACTACCCCTGAAAATCTGGCCAAATTCAATGCCATTCTTTTTTGAGAAAAAAGGAGATCTGTTTCCTCCAAGATATCTTACTCCGATGCAATTTACGAGGAATAATATCGGGAGTATTTTACTACCCGTTTGATCCATTTGTCGGCAAAGAGTATAATATGCTATTCCTCCATATGATCATAATGACAAAAGTACTCTAATTCTTAGATAAAACGACTTATGAAAATTGGGTGCACTGATTACTGTGGGCAGGGCTTGGAACTAGTCGAAGAACATACTATGCTCAGACAGCAGGCACGTTATATCCGAACACTTTTATTTTTACATGCACACAAGTAATGCTACTGTATTTGTTGATAATATAAGTTCTTTTGATTACAGTTAAAAGCATTTTTTGAACGAGAAGAAGCTCCTGATGAGGCAACGAGCCAATTTGAAACGCTGCCACAATATAAATTTCTGTGAGAAGGAAGATCTAGATGAGGATGAAAACAAATAAACCAATGACTTCATTTATTGTAACTTATGCAGAGATGATTATTATCGTTGATGTTGTCTTTCTTGATACAAAACAGAGGGCTTGTATTTGAGATAAAGAACACATCTAATTTTAATGGAAGCATTGGACTTCATCCATTATTTTAATAAATTCATTTACGAAGTTATTTCAGCTAAACTAAGTCTCTCAATATATATGGGACAAAAAGAAATTACATGTTATACAGTTGCTCCTAGTTCTGCATAAACTAAATTGTGTTTTTTTATGGACTACGATATATTTATGGGCTCATGTTGATGGTATAAGAAAAGAGTACGCCTAGTATCAAATCTGAGATGTGATCAAGCTCAAAGGAAATAGGTTTGTCCTGCATACTAAAGAGGAAGAAAAACCAGAATTTTTTTTAAGCAAAGTTGGCCATCTTTGATATTTGAAAATTTATGCAAGCAAAAACTGTCATGGGATAATCATCAAAGGAAATCCCTTCAATGGGTTGCGTAACGAAGTTCTCAGTCTTTATTTCCAGATGTTGTGGATGGATAAACAACCGAAAGGAGTCATATTTGCCTTAGTTGCTACGCATTAGTGTAAAGGTAACGAGTATGAAGGCCAAAATTAGAAATATGATTACATGGATTAAAGGCCAAGAGCCAAGAACTATTGTGTTTAGGGATGTCCACGAGGCAGTTACTGATTTTCAGTCTTCTTTTACATTTTCCTTATGAAATCGTTAAAATAAAAAGAAACTCTTCTGAGATTGAGATATTTGTAAAATGCTTGTTTTATGGTTTTAATGTGTGTAAGATATTGATGGTTATTACGTCAAAGCTGGTGTCCATGGGTGGTAGGCAGATTGTTCAGGGTTTAATTTTCATTTGGTAGTCAGTTCTAGTTGTTCAAGGTTTAGTTTTCATTTGGTAGTGAGTTCTAATAGTTACTGATTCGTACTTGCAAATTACTAATACATCAGTCCTCCTCAAAGGGAAAAAAAAATTATATCAAAGTTAACATTAAAGTTATTTAATGCTCCATTTAACTTTGTCTTCACATAACTTCAAATATAAAGGAGAGAAGCATGAATCCTAACACTTCAAATGTAAAGAAGATAAGCTGAACCCTAACACTGCTGAAATTTCATAGTTAAAAACTTTTTTGTTACACATTTTGGTAGATAAAAATTATAATTACTACTTATTTTCCTAGTTTTTTTTTATATTAAAAAAAAAAATATGAAGACGTGTTTACTCTAATGGGTTAATAGATTTTGTATGAGGTATGGGGATGGAGGGCGTATTAATAGAAAAACATTGTCATCATTATATCATGTGATTTATTTTATTAGTATTAATTTCACTTTTTCACCTATTTTAGATACATGATTTATTTTACATAGTTAATCCAAAAAAATGATATTTCTTTTTCTGGATAGTTAAAACTCCTTAAATAGTTAAAGAAAGAGTCAAGAGAACATTAAATGAATAGATTATAAAGTACAATACTTTGTCTAGGTTTGCAAATAGAGTAGCAAGCTAAGTGAACTTGATTACATTGTTAATGTGCTTAAGACAAACTGGTTTTGGAATCCACTTCCATATCATATTTTATAATCCATTATATGATATTTGAGAATTAGTGGACTTACTCTACCCAGTATGATATTTCATAATTTGGGGGCTTCTTTGTAATGCCTTAAATTTTTGTACTATGTAGAATATTTTGAGATTTTTTTGTAGTGTTTCAATTTTTTGGATTATACCAATATCTTATCACATTTATTCATAAAGGGGGGTTTTAAAATGTGAAAAATAGAGTCAATATGTTATAGAAATTGAGGGAATAGGATGATACAAAGTAAGGGTGAGTTATAGGTATTGGGCGTATAAAAAGTGATAACTTATAAAAATAGGGGATATCTAGTAAAAATAAGGTTTTATTTTTAATTTGAAAGATGTATTGGGAGGAGATCTAAAAGAACATTTATGGAAGGTATTCATCAATATCTAGTGAAATTAAAGATATTATTTAATATCCCACAAAACTACTTATCATAAATTCACTAAGTGGAGACCTTGTAGAATGATGTCCTATTATATTACACTTATGCTATTAAAATGGATTAATTTTTTGATGAAAATTTTGTTATACTTATGTTTATGTTGGAAAGGAATGACGTTTATTATAATAATAATAATAATAATAATAATAATAATAATAATCTATTTTTAAGGTCACATCCAAGCCACACCAAATTGGTGTATGAGACCCCCTTGTTTGTGGGACAAGGGACCCCCCTCCGCCATTTGACTGGTAAAGTCTACGGAGGTATACATACCCTACCCTCCTCTGGATTTGAACACATAACCTCTTAAGAGGAAACACATGTTCTTAATCATTAAGCCCACTCAAACTATATATGTATGTCTCAATATATGTTTATGAATCGTCTAATTAAATATATCATGTACGAATGGTGTTGACATGAGCTATGATGTGTCATGTTACATCTTATGATGTTACCTATTCGTAGTGTTAATCATGTGATGTTACCTATTCGTATTGTTAATCATGTACTTAGTTTTGTAAAGATGACCATGTACATAAGAAACTCCATGGGGATTTATTTCTCATTGTTTCTCGTGACCCAAGGGAGTATATCGATATATAATGTCCACTAACAATTATTGATTCATATGATGGTAGCATGAGATATGAAGGCTACAATATGCTTATTATTTAAGTTTAAATATTTCATTATGACCAATGTCACTATTTATCCAATAAGTTGCAATAAAGTGTAAGGTTGGGTAATTTTTTTATCAAAAAAAGTCTTTAGAAAAAATATGTGATAAGTGTTAGACAGTTCAAAAGGTGAAATCTGCTACATTAAATTATTAGTTTGGGATCATAAATTAATGAAGTGAAATGCAAAATATATGTAGTTATTAGATCTATATATTTATGCATAAGGAAAAATTGTCATTGTAGAAACAAAGTT
>JASDQU010687028.1:50718-63522 GCA_032191745.1 Picea mariana | reverse complement strand
CTTTACCAGTCAAATTGTTGGGCGGAGGGGGGTCCCTTGTCCCACAAACAAGGGGGTCTCATACACCAATTTGGTCTCAAGCCATATATAATTACTTTATAATACATGGATAGTGATGAGACTAAATACCCTTAGTTGATGCCATTATTTTTCAATTATTTGTTAAATCTTCAAAATTGATAAGACTCTCTTTATTAATACGAACTTGAGATTACATTCAAGCTTAGGAAATCCACTTGTCATGGGATCATAATTGATATTGTTTATCCATCACCCGACCTATAAATAATAAATAGAAATTAGATTGATTAGGAAATGGTTATTCTAGCAATGGGAATCAATGAGAAACACATATGGGAAAAACGTCAAGGTTTAAACATTGGAGTTTCCTTTGGTGCCCTAGTTGTTCAATGGTTTCCCATAGTTTTATGATTATAATATATGGTCTTCCTAGATTGTTGTTGAGTGTGTTGCTTCCATAGGCCATATTTGAAAAATGGATGATGCAAACTTACTTCATGTGTTGAATTCATGCATGGGCCCAATGTTAAGAGATTTATGCAAACCTATATCTACGTGTTGAATGAAAACCTATAGTTTTGGKTTGAGTTTCAATCGAGCAATAATGACATGTTAAACACATGTGTATTTAGCACCAACATTTCTTACATATGGCAAAAATATAGRGAAATCAAGCAAATGATCGGGGTTAGTCCCCTCAAAAMTAGCTTTCTTTATGCTTTAGCCATTACTAGGCCCTTCACTAACTTTAGGTTAAGGCTCAGTGCACCAAGCATTAGCAACTATATTCCCTTGTAAACATTACCATCTTGTCGAGTCCATAAAATCGAGAACGATACAAATGTGAATGAAATACCAAGTTCGATTCAATTTMTTTACATAACTCATTTTAGGTTTCCATCTCTTCTCTCTATTCCTACCACTAGTTCACTATGATTTATTAGGTTTAGGCCTTTATTTACTACTATATAAGTGATTTTTCCCCTTGTGGACACCTTCTAGTTAAAGGCAAGTCCGCTTACAATCGACATTAGGTACTTTGTACGAGACCTCTACTAACCAATCCTATGAACACCCATCCTTTGAATAGTTCTGATGTTAATCCTATATATGAGAAGTTATGCTTTCCACTTATGATTCTAATGGAAGGAGTATTGTGCTATTCATGGAAGTACACAGAAAGGGAAAACCAAATTAGGTCGAAATTAGCCTCGAAATAGGAGATGCTAGATTAACCATTTCTTAAGAAAGCATGATGTTACTATTGGTTTAAAGATTGGTTTTATACCATCCACTTTTTTTGAGTTATGTAAAGTAGATTATGCCCTTTTTTCAATCTAACATGAGTTCTATGATCCAATTACAAATGCAATTACAATAGGTTGAGTTTAATGGATGTTTTACAGAAAGTGATAGCTCCCCATGTCGACATAATAGAGTGCCCATAACTCTCTTTTTCCTTCTTTGAATGGTTCATGGAATGATTCCTCTTCCTTAGGATTCAATCCTAGAACTACCTATGACCTAGCATGAAATTTCTCCCCCTATCCTAATCCCATAATTATGGAATGTACTAAAACAAGTAACACGGTAGGTTGCGTATTAAATTTGAATATGATAGCTTATGCCAAATTCAAGTGAATTAGAGCTTCCAATAATAAACACCCAGTTCAATTCAATTAATTTACATAACTCATTTTGGGTTTCCATCTTTTTTGTCTATTCATACCACTATTTCATTATGACTTATTAGGTTTAGGCATTTCTTTGCTAATATATAAGTGATTTTCCCCCTAGTGGACACCTTCTAGTTAAAGGCAAGTCCCCTTACAATCAACATTAGGTACATTGTACGAGACCTATGTTAATCAGTCATACGAATACCCATCCTTTGAATAGTTTTGATGATAATGCTATATATGAGGAATTATACTTTCCACTTATGATTCTAATGGAAGGAGTGATGTGCTATTCATGGAAGTACATAGAAAGGGAAAACATAAGTAGGTCATGGAAGTAGGTCGAAATTACCCTCGAAATAGGAGATGTTAGATTAACCATTGCTCAAAGAAGCTTGATGTTACTATTCCAGATGACAAGATTTTGTCCCTTGAAACATTAGTGGGGGTTCAAGACAATAGGACATCTAGTTAGGTTGATCCCAAAATTCCAACACCTAATGGTGTAAAGATTGGTTTTATACCATCCATTTTTGTTGAGTTATGTAAAGTAGATTATACCCTTTCTTTTTAATCTAACATGAGTTATATGATCCAATTACATATGCATTTACAATAGGTTGAGTTTAATGGGTGATTTACAAAAAGTGATAGTTCCCCATGTCGACACAATAGAGTACACATCACTCTCTTTGTTCTTCTTTGAATGGTTCATGGAATGGTACCTCTTCCCCAGGATTGAATCCTAGAGCTACCTACGACCTGGCATGAACTTTCACCCCCTATCCTACTCCCACAACTATGGTATGTACTAAAAAAAGGAATAAGGTAGGATGTGTATTAAATTTGAATAAGCTAGCATATGTTAAATTCAAGTGAATTAGAGATTCCGATAGCTCTAAGTGAATTATAGCTTCCAATAGCTTCAAGTGAATTAGTCATATTTCGATATGACATCTCAATATGAGATTTAAAATTTAAGTTTGTGACTTTTTTCATTCATTTTTCACCCATGAATAGTAGCATTGTGTGTGACAATTCAACTAGTCCATGCATCACTTCATATTCAATGTGCAACTTCATGCAACATATCATTTTCCGCACATCCATTATAACATGCACCCTGCTCCTTTGTGAGATAACCTTCCTTTGCAACCAAGCAACCATTTTGCGCGCACATATTTTTCACGCTAATGTTAACCTATGCCTTCTATCCAAAAACACTCCTTTGTGCCTACACCTATATGCTACTCATGCTCAACCTTGTTACCTTTCTATTTTGATTGCCTACACATTAGCTATTTTTGCATGTTCTTATCCCAATGCCTTAGCATTGGTGTTATATGCTCGTACATCGATTTCCAACCATAACCATACAAAAAATGGAAAAAATCCTTCATACACTCTTCAATCGTATTATTAGGACACATTAAATTCCCTTGAATTGATCAATCCTTAGAAATTATTGACTCTTTTCCTTCTCTTTCAACCCCCTCCCTTTCGTAGCTTTTAACAAATTAAGTGGCAAATATCTTTCCATATCCTAGGCTCTTATCCTTCTTTTTCATTTCCTTGGACTTGAGTGTAGAAAGGTCAATATTCTTAGGATGTTTTCCCATTTGGTCTATGAGTCAAACCCCTAAGTTGCTTGGCCACTATCATTGTTTACATTAAATAGAGTAATCTTACTTGTTTTGTCGATCCTTGATCTATGCAGGTCCCCTTCCTTATGTTCTTTGTAGATCTTATCCCACTTTGGTGATAACAATATGTAGAGGTGTTTGTGTGCTTTGATGATCCTCCCTCTCATTCTAGGTGCATGTGCACTTTGTGGGTCCCATTTCTTATTCATTTTGTGAATACTTGTATTGTGTGGGTTCCATTCTTTATTCATTTTGTCAATCCTTGTGCTTTGTGTGACCCCTTGATTGTGTGATATGTGAATCCTCCTCTCACGAGTACAATCATCTCTTATAAGTGCATGCGCATTTTCAATGTCCCCTTATTTTTGTACTTTGGATCCTTCCTTGCTCCAGTATTTATTTTAAGTAGAGGTCCATGTGTGCTTTGTGGGTCCCTTTAATCCTTAATGTGTTCTTTAAAAATTCTACCTCACTCTATAACTAACATTGTTTAGAAGTGCATGTGTGATTTGTGTTCTATGTCTTTATGATGCCTCCTTAATTGAAAGTTTACAACAAATCAAGGTGGCATGTCCCTTGCTAAAGATTTTGTTCCATGTTAATATGAATTCCTTTTTGTGGGTCCACTTTTTTGTGATTATGTTTTAATTGCAAGCTTACTAGAATTCTAAATCACATATCTTTGGTTGAATACTTCATTCCATGTTATCATGGTTTCATTTTTATGTTAAATTGGTGTAGAAAGAAAACAATATATATGATAATTTCACTGATCCAGATTGGATCATTATATTTGAAAGTTGCTTTGGATATTTTCCACCTTCATCCTTAGATGTTGTATATGGAAAACAAGGAGGAGTGAGGGAGGACCTCACAGGAGATGCATTAAAATAAAATAAAAATGTTGAAAAGATAAATCAGATCCATTTGCAAGTACATGAGACACTGAAGAAGTCATAAGGAAAAGTACAAGGCTAGGCATGACCAACACAGAATAAAGAGAAAATTTAGAGTGGGAGATATAGTATGGCTACAATTGAATAAGGAAAGGCTATAGGGTCATGGTAAGAATATCAAGGCTCTGTGATATGGTCCTTTTGAGGTATTGGAAAAGGTGGGAAATAATTGATACAGACTCAATCTACCCCCATACATGCACATATACTCAGTAGTGAATGTGGAGAATCTCAAACTCTATCAGCCTTCCATGTTGGAAGAGGGGGAGTAGTAAGTCATACCTTCCATAGAGTTCTTAGCACCAAATGCTCAAGCAGAGTTAGTAGAGAACACAATTTTTCAAAATGATTCTAGAACTACAAGACAGGGAAAACATGACCTTTGGTAGATTAGTTTGAAAGGACAACTTCTATTAAAAGCAAAGTGGTACTCCAGGGAGAAGGTAGAGGAATCTATTCACCTCATTCGATGAAGATTTTGGGGACCAAAAGCCTCCCTAAATGGGTAGGTATGACCTGGATTGGATCATTGTATCATTTGGCATATATCTTGATTCTTTTAGAGTTGAAAAATTGAAGGAAACAACTTGCAGGGTCATTTTAGTGGCAGGTCTCATTTTGAAAAATTGGGGTTCAGAACCTTCAGGAGCCATTTTGATGCATTGAACAATGTTTTTTGTGGTTCTAGTGTTTGGTACTTATTCCCACCCTCTTGACCATGTTCTACACTATGAGACCTTTCCAACGATCCAAATTGTGTGTCAATCAGAGTTCGTATGCAAAATCTATGCCTCCCACAAGTTGACCTATCATGTTTACCACCATGGTACGAGAGGTTGCCATATCATCCCCCATTACTCATTCATATGGTACTAGCCATGTGATGAATTTCATTAACATATTAGAAGTTTCAAAACCCGACCACTATTAAGGGTTGAGGAAGTAAAAAACCTACCCCTAGATGGCTATCAGGCTATGTTAAATACCAAGCCACTAGGAGGAGAAGTGGTTCCATTCTATGTTATTGTGTTGTGTTCCATAGAAAAGTAGAACAACTGGGAGTGGGAAATTAGAGAGCATAAGAAAGGGGGTTAATGCTCTGTAGTAGTGTAAAAGGATACAGGTCTCAAGTAACTCCATAGAGAGTGCCTTCTATGTAATGTATCCAACCACCCACATGCCAGATACACTACCTCCAAAACTCACTTATGAGTTGATTTTGAATTCTGATAGCAATTAATTAATAAAGAGGCATGAAAGAAACATGATAAAATCACATGCAATGATCGAGATTCATGCCACAACATAAAATAAATGAATATAATGCCATGCACAACAATAACCAGCAAGCATACATATTATAACATACAAATCTTAGAGACAATAATTAATACACAACGGAAATAAATGTATAAGAAGAGAAACACATGACAGAGATAATTTATCTTAATCAAAACATTAACCAACCGACTGCAGACCAAGGATGTTCCACCCAACCATATACATTGTTGTTCCAAGTATCAACAACAATGTCACTCCCGAGCCAGGGCCATGAATCCACGAGGACAGTTCTAGGGTGTCACTCAAATTCCCAAACCAGTCATCACTCAAGCTCTCACAGGTTCCTCAACACACAACAATCTAAAGTACACCAAATCTCTTCTCTCCAGCTTGTGCAACCCAAGAGAATGGACCCCCTTCTCTACCACACAGTACCTCGGGTTGTCCACCTCCTTTCAAGGCTCCAGAGCATTTGGTTAAGAATCTCCATGTTGGGACTCTCAAGACTCATAGCTGTGAATAAAATTTAGCACATGCCAATGCATCTCAAGAATGCAAACAAAAATTCATGGCTTGAATACACTATTCATTACTACAACCATCCAACAATGGCTTCTCTCCCAACAATACATTTTTCCTTTCCCAACCAAAACCAAGGATGAATGAACAACAATGAATGAAAGTGTGAAAGTGTGTATGGAGAAGAAAAAAATGAGGAGTGTGAACAATGAAAAATGAATTAACAAAGTGAGTGAAGAAGAACCCCCCAAAATCCCACAAGATGGGTTTATATATTTACTTACAAATCAAGAACCACTTGGCCTTCCCCAAGAAGCTCATGTAGCTACTTCTCTCCATTAAAACAATTAAGGGTAAAAAAAATATGATAATATGACTTATCCCCTTAAGCCCCCTCTCTCATGGAATCATAGCCCCCTATAACTCTTGTCCTTTTCTGTCTAGCAGCCAACAATGTATTTTATTATTAATAATGATCAAAACGTTACATTTCCTAGGCACGTTGGCCTTTTTAATTGTTTGGGCACTCCGACCTTTCATCAAATAGATAAAATACATTATTTAATGTGAGGACTCAAAACCAAGGTATTACATTCTCCTTTGTACTTGCATTATTTCGATACCATAGAAAAGAGAGCAGAGCAACCTCACCTTCTTGTTGGGTTTTCTCCTGTAAGGGTTTCCCAGAGAAAATATTTTGTGTTATCTTGTGGATGGTATGTGATTTTACTTTATTGTTCTCTATTTTCCACGTTTTATCTATTTCATACATAAGCAGAAAAAATAGTAACTAAATATTCTAGAATCTGAAGGAATTCAACCTTCATAGTGTAGATTTTAGTTTTATTTATCAGATCTATTGTGATGAACCATTCTAGTGGAATATCCACAACAATTTATAGATCATTCACATTAGCAAAAATGTTGAACAATAAAATAAGTTATGGCTTATGCAATTCATCACAAGTAAAAAAATTATAATGGTCAATGTTCATTGTTCTAATTTCTTTCTCATGTTATTATGACTCTCCCTGTGTTAAAATTTAAATGAAAGACAAAACCAAAGAGTGTAGTAATCTTACATAGGGAACAATTTTGAAACATAAAAAATTAGTTTATGAAAAACTACACAATCTACCAGCACCAAAATATTTGTGAATCTTTTTTTTAAAAGTAACTGAAACTTTATATTATATAACAATTGCACAATTGCAAACATCAAAATTTCAGTAGTGTTAATACAAAATTATGGTTCATGGCCATTATTCCTTCCACTATGGTTAGACTGTAGAAAGTACATACTATCTTACAAAGGTTGTGTTTCCCATGTCTTGTAGTTATAGACTGCTTCCATGTAATTACATAGTACATAGATGTATGTAAAAAGTACATACTATCCACAAAAAATTACTATACAAGATGTGTGCCACATGGTGCACAACTAAGGACTAGATATGAGAGTTGGAATCCTTCCACATGGCACACATTAGATGGCCAGATCCGAGGACTAGATGACTGCCACGTGGCACACATCCGACTACCAGATTGGAGGGTTGGATTCTTGCCACGTGGCACACATCCGATGGCCAGATCCGACCGATGCATGCATGCCACGTGGTGCACATCTAAGGAACAAATCTTAGGGTTGGAGGCCTTCCACGTGGCACATAATAAATGGACAAATCCGAGGGCAGGAGGTCTGCCATGTGGTGCACATTCGACGGCCAGATCTGAGCATTGGAGGCCTACCACGTGGTGCACATATGAAGGCCAGATATGAGGGTTGGAGGCCTGCCACATAACTCACATACAACGGCTAGATCTAAGGGTTGGAGGCGTGCCACGTTGCAAACGTCTGATGGCTAGATCCGAGAGTTGCAGGCCTACCATGTGTCACACATCACATGAACATATCTGAGGGCTGAGGTTTTCCATGTGGCTGATGTCCTATGACCAGATCCAAGCGATGTTGGACTTACACATGGCACTCATCCCACGACCATATCAGAGGGCTACAGGACTGCCACATGGTGCACATCCGATGGCCAGATCCTAGTGTTGGAGGCCTGCCACGTGGCATACATCTAAGGACCATATCTGATAGTTAGAGGCCTACCATGTGGTGCACATTAGATGGCCAGATCCAAGGACTATAGGCCTGCCACATGGCACACATCTGGCGACCAGATCTGAACATTGGAGGCCTTCCACATGGCTCCACATCTGATGGTGTTAAACGAGCCACATGGAAGATGTCTGAGAGGCAGATCAGATGGTCAGAAATGCATCACCTGGTAGAGATCTTATGGCTTGATCTGAAAGCTATGAACACACCTCCTTGCACAGATCTAATTGCTTGATCCAATGGCCACAAAAATGTTCCACCATTTGGAAGAGATCTAACGGGCAGATTTGATGGACTGGCATAGATATGACAGACATATCACATAACAAGATGACAATGTTGCTCGACGCTCATGGGTTTGCTAACGGAGTGTCTCTTTCAACAAAGGATTTATCGCTACAAACGGGCGATCAAATTGGATTGGTATTTTAGGGGTAAGAATGCAACATGATCTTATTTCACTGTCTCAAGAAATATCCAAAATGAAAATTGAATCATGTACGGTCAGCCACTAAATACGTTTGAGACCACTAGAATTTGCGAATAGATATGGGATTTTGAAGCATATATTTGCTTTTGCTTTTTTGAAGGGATTTTTTTTGAAACATGGCTCACATGCACTTACATATCATAGGACACTAATATTTAAAAAATATATATAAATGTGTGATGTTAATCATTTTTCTCCCTGATAGATGTTGAAGCATTCTTAGATCTCCTAACTGACTGGAATGCAACAATAAACTAACATACCCCTAAAGTAGGGGAAAGGAAACATTGAAAAATATACAAGGTAGAAAATGTATGAAAAGAAGAGAAGAACAATGAAATCAATTACTTGCAAAATGAAAATAAGCTATATAGAAGATAGTCAACTTTGTTGAAGAGGCAATAGTCGATTAATATACAGTTAATATAAGATAAATGTGCGAGAAAGTGCAAGATCAATAAATTCAATTACATGCAAAATAGACATAATTTTGGGTAACTAATACCAAATAAGTCTCTTTCACAATCGTAAAATGGATAAGAATGTAAATCATATGGATAAGAATGTAAAGACAAAATAAAAGGCAATATATCGCAATAGAGAATGGCGAGTTTAATTGCAATAATTTTGATATTTTATATATAATATGTTTGAGAATTATCTGCAGAAATTTCAACATTAAAGAAACTCATGCTAGTGTCTACTCCCATCCCTGTGCCAATACCCAATTTGATTTTGAAATTGCAAATTTTTATTTAAAGGCTAAGAGCATAGGACAAATGAGAACACTGAGTACGATCTTGTCAAAAATGGATATGGTAGCTAGTATGTATGATCCAGGTACAAATAAAGAAGTCAATATGTTCTTCAAGCAAAATTGATCCATGGAATATGGGATATTAATGAGAATAAAAAGAGGATTGCGTAAGGAAAATGTAGGAAATGATATTGGAGATTTACTACAATGTAGAATCACTTGAAGATTTGACATGTATAGTTTTCTAAGTTCATAATTGAGTTTTGATGCTAGAGAAGAGGGTATACAACCTCATACATAGTTGGCATCTATATCATTGTGTCATCAACTTGTGGGCATTATCAAAGCTTATTGTACTATATTTTCTCTGTGATGGCATGTCAGTGTAATGTCCTTGTTGGCCTAGGAAGCATAAGGACTAGTTATGCTAGCCTAAATTGGTTCACGTAGGCTAAGTCAGAAAAGTTACCTAGGGAACTCAACGTTTGCCTAGGAAATGACTTTATAAAGTGAAAAAGAGAAAAAGGGGGACATGGGTCTTAGGAAAATGAAGTCACTTAAAAATTATAAAGTCTGCAAGCATAACATGACTTTAAAAATAAAATTAAAAGTAAAGTGAGCGGGAAATAACTCTATGGAGGAATTAAAGAGGGGAAAAGAGGAGGCGCCCCTCATTATTGCATTCACCAATTTGGAAAATAGTTTTTTTGAGAGCTCTTGAGGAAAGAGTCTAGGGGTTTTGGAAACCCTTGTTCATCTACTGGTTTCGGTGTTGCAATGATACACCCTAGCTAGTCTTGGGAGGAAATCACTCAGATTTCTTCAGTGAACTTCATTTCTACCGAGATTTATCTTATTGCAGTTGGGTTTCTTAAGTTGGTAGGTGATTTTCTTTGGTGTGGTGGCTGGGATTTTTTATTGTGGGATGAATTTTCCATTGAAGGGAAATTTATTTATTGTTGTTGGGCACCATCTATACAAAGGCTGCATTATTTTACTATTGGGCATTTTTATACTTGTTGGGTGCATTCTCCCTTCATTATGGGTCTAATCCTCTATTATTGGGTGTAATCTTCAGAAGAGAATCGAGTTCTAATTGCTGGGTGCCATATTCCATCTTATGGGCACCTTATGCTCTAGCATGGGTGCATTTATCTACATCTGGAACCATATTTCCATATTTGGACGTGTCGATTGCAATTATGGGTGCATTTCATTGATTGTGGGAAGCTGATATACTTGCTGAGAGAAAATTTCCCTCATTCTGAGAACTAAACTACTTGTTGGGTGCATCCTCAGATCTTATACAGACCGCCATTAAAATCAAATCTTTGTTTCAAGCTCAAACAAAGAACTACAATGCCTATAGTTGTCAGATCCTCTAAATTTCTGGACCAAGTTCCATTATTAATTGTGTAGCTTATTCTTGTGTTATTTAACTACTGTTGGGTGCTGAKATTTTGTGATAAAAGTAATTTTGAAGTGGTTGGGTTAKATTTTATCATGTATCCCTTCTCCTATTCTATGAAAGAATAAAGAAAATTGTTGGTTGTTTTTTCTCTTATTAGCATGTTCTACTCTTGTTGTTAATTAGCTTGTTGTTATAGACTATCATTGAACTGTTTGACAAAATTTGCCAATTGAAATTGAGGGAAATTTGTAATAAACCAAGCCCAGAATACTAAAGTGGTATCGGAGCATGTTCGTGTGTAGTTGTGGGCTTTGAGGGGCATTTATAATCAGATTTATGAGACCATAAGATGAGTAGAACATTACCTATCGAAGACGTAGGGGAAGAACCCAGACCCCCCTAGGTGGGAAGAAGAAGAAGTGGTTAGAGAAGAAGAGATAGGAGAGGAAATACCATCTATCACACCTAAGGGAAAATAAACTATGGGGGAAGAAGATGATACCATGATCAACACTCTATTCAATATTTTGAATGATTTAGCCAAGAGTCAAAAGGCCATGATAGACCTTATGGGGAAACTAGCTAAGGATTCTTTGGAGGGCCCAACGAAGTAGAACCATAATGGTGATGGAGGTTCAAACAATGGAGAGGGTAGCCACTCACGCAATACCATGCAGAGCCACCCCCACTTGTACACAAAATCCCCAAAACCCATTATGCTGCAATTTTTGGGGAATGAGGCTGCAAGTCCATTGATGCAGATTGATTAGGATGAGCCCTATAGTGCATATTTAGAGGAGTACATGAGGATAGGAGATTATTTCCACTCATCCATGTCCTTCATGGAGTTTTGCAATATGAATAGAAGAAATCTACTGAGAGGGCCTATGAGGGTCATGGCACAAAATTTTAAGTTGCAACGTACCATTGGAAAATTCATTATTCCCAATTTTGACGAGGGATCTAAATGGTCTACTAGATCATGGGTGCAGAAGCTCAACACTTACCTCCAGCTGCACCAGATGATAGAGACAGATGCCATTAATTTGTCCACCTTACACATGGATGGTGAGGCCCATGAGTGGTGGTACCATGGGTTAGTCACCTTATGACATACCGGGGTTACCTCCTACTTGGACTTCACACATAGACTATGTTGGTTGTGGAGCTTGATTATCTTCCTGATTCAAAGGTCTTTTGTTTTCAGCCGTGTTTATACCCCATGAAGTATTTACACCCCAGAAGTATGTACACTCTTCCACGTGAGGGAGTGCAGAGGGGAGTTACCCCCTCTGCAGGGTCTGGGGGCCCCCAGCGGGGGTTAGGGGGTGAAGCCCCTGAAGGAAAAAAAAATGCCTTGTAAATGTATATTGTAATTTCATTGTAAATTTGAACCATTCATTATAAGGTCGCAGATCTAACGATAGAAGTTATGTGAGGGTTTTTTGGCCTAGAAGGCAACCCTCTCTTATGAGGGAAATGTATTGCGGCTGTGTATCATAGAGAATATTGTATTCTTAGATGAGAGAATATGAGAGAAAGAAGAGGAATTTACAACGGGTTTGTTGTAGGTTGTATCCCTTCATATGCTGGATAATAATAAAGGAAGGACCTGGAAATTTCTCTGGTGGACGTAGCCCACACTGGGTGAACCACGTAAATCTGTGTCTCTATTGTATTGTGTATCTTCTATGTTTTGTTTTTGCATTTGTTTTATTTTATTGCTCCACGGTTCTATTTTTATAACAACTGGTATTAGAGGGAAAGGTAACTCGCAAGAAAAGAGGGTTCCTGGTTCAAGTGGGAACAATGTCGAAAGATGGAAAGCTTAGGGTCGAAAAATTTAACGGCCAAAACTACCAGTTATGGAAGATGTAGATGGAAGATTATTTATATCAGAAGGATATATTCCTACCATTGGG
>JASDQU010687028.1:35862-48382 GCA_032191745.1 Picea mariana | reverse complement strand
ATGATTAAGGATTTGGCTGTAACCTTGACCCAAGCATCAATGAAGACAATGGTGATGGACATAGTGGTGGCTGACATACCCCCAAAATTCGGATGTCTTCTATCAAGATCATGGATGAAGAGACTAGGTGGCACTCTTCAAATGGATCTCTCCTACGCTACTATCCCTGTTTTCAGAGGGGTGAACAGAAGAATTTATAGGGAATCTCAGTTGGCATATGTAATCAGTGATGAGAAGAATCCATCCAATCATCCTATCTATGCGGTCGACACAGATATGGGATCTTGTATCTTGCAAATTGACGATTCACTACCTGATACATTGCTGCTCAGAAAACCCACAGATCAGATCACAGTTCAACCCACAGAAACAACAAAGGATGATCTCTGGACCATGTTCTTTGACGGTGCTTGCACCAAGGATTCGGCTGGAGCAGGAGTGGTATTCATTTCTCCCTCTAAGAAAACTTCTCATTTGTCCTTTAAACTCGATTTTAAAGTGACTAATAACATTGCTGAGTATGATGCACTACTGTTGGGGATGAACGCAGCAAAGGAGAAGGGCATTAAGAAATTGCAGGTGTTTGGAGATGCAGATTTGATTATTCAGCAGGTGAATAATTCCTTTCAAGCCAAGCATGTCAGGCTGAAGGCATACAGAGATGAAGTGTTGAAGGCAATTCAAAATTTTGCAGATTTTAAAATTGCATTTGTACCTAGAGCAATGAATGAATTGGCTGATTCATTGGCTGTGTCCGCTTGTGCATTCATACCCCCTCTGCCTCATAAATTATCTTACGAGGTTCAAATTAAATATAGTCCCTCTCTCCCTGATAATGTAAAATTTTGGAAAGTTTTTGAGGACGATGCTGAACTCACCAGGTTCCTTGCAGTGATAGATGAGTTTGCAGATCTGCAGATCGATCAGGAGAACGAACATGACAATGAGATTGAGTAGCCAAAGCTCAAGAGCAAAATTGCAGCTCATGAAATAGTTCAGCTGTCCACCAATAGAATTCCTAAAGGTTTGGTCCCGTTGGAAAGGTTGTTTGATAACAATGATGTGGTTGTCAAATTGCAAAGCGGGGAGAAAGATTCAGATGTTTTGCAGTATAATGTGGCCAGCAAGCAAGATCCCAAATATGTCAACTTGGCCTCACAGTTGACTGAAAAACAAAGGGTTGATTATGGAGAATTGCTGAAGGAATTTGCAGACATTTTTGCTTGGCAGTATGATGATTTGAAGACCTTTGACACAGAGGTGATTCAACATAAAATTCCCTTGAATAAAGACACCAAACCATTCATGCAGAAGCTTAGATCCTTCAACCCTTTGCTGTTTCCTACCATGGAAAGAGAAATTAAGAAATTGTTGGACGCCCACATTATCATTCCTCTCAGGTATTCAGAATGGATTGCTATTCTTGTGCCGGTTAGGAAGAAGAATGGGGAGATCAGACTCTGCGTCAACTTCAGAAATTTGAACAAGTGCTCTAGGAAAGACAACTACCCTCTGCCCAAAATGGAGCATATGTTGCAGAAGGTGTCAGGATCGAAGGTAATGTCCTTTATTGATGGGTTTTCCGGATACAATCAGATTGCTGTCCATCCAGAAGACAAAGAAAAAATGGCCTTTACCACGCCATGGGGTACGTTTATGTACGAGAAGATGCCCTTTGGATTGATGAATGCAGGGACGAATTTCCAAAGGGTAATGGACATTGCTTTTGTTGGGGAGAAAGATAAATTCATCTTAATTTATATTGATGATATCACGGTCTTCTCAAGAAGCCACGAACTTCATTTGCAACATTTAAGAAGGACATTTCTGAAATGTCGAAGGTATGGCATCTCTCTCAATCCGAAAAAATCAAATTTTGCGCTTGAGGAGGGGAAATTACTTGGGCATATTGTTTCAGCTGATGGGGTTAATATTGACCCAAAGAGGGTAGAAGCAATTAAAAATCTGTCTCTTCCTAGATAGAAGAAGGACATTCAGTCTTTCCTTGGGACTATTAATTTTGTCAGAAGATTTATAGTGAATTTCGCTGAACTCACAAAGCATATCACTGCTATGTTGAGGAAAGAATCTAAGGTAAAGTGGACTGAAGCAGCCAGACATTCATTCAATGCCATCAAGGAAGCCATCACAACAACCCCTGTGTTGATCAGCCCCGATTTCTCCAAGGTATTTTACATTTTTTCTTTTGCTTCCAGTGATACGATCGCAGCAGTACTCTTGCAGAAGAATGCTGATGATCAAGGGCATCCGGTTGCCTTCTTTAGTAAGGTCTTAAGGGACACAGAGGTAAAGTATGTGTTGTTGGAAAAATAGGCATATGCACTTGTCAAGTCACTGAAGGATTTCAGGGTCTACATTCTTCAGGCAAAGGTAATTGCTTTTGTTCCTTCCAKTTTAGTTAAAGATGCTCTTGTCCAACYTGATATTGATGGMAAAAGGAGTAAGTGGATAGMAATATTGATTGAATTCGATGTTGAAATCAAACCAACAAAGCTAGTGAAAGGCCAGGGCCTTGCCAAACTCCTGGCAGAGGAAAATTGCAGGCTGCTTGACATAAATCTCATGAGTATTGATGCAGAAGATGTTCCATCTGCAAAGAACAAGGAAGGTGAGGGAATGCAGGTTTCAACTCATCTAGCTGATTGCAAATGGTATAGCCATATTATTCAGTTTCTGCAGACTTTATCAGTCCCATCAGATTTGACAAAGACTCAAAGAAGGGCTTTGAAGCTCAGAGCTATAAATTTCTGCATCAATGATAATTTGTTGTCCTGGAAGAATCCCATTGGTTTGTTGTTGAGATGTGTAAACCAGAAGGAGGCAACCAAAGTCATGTGTGAACTTCATAATAGTGAATGCGGAGGACATCACTATTGGAAAACCACAACACACAAGATCTTAAGATTTGGTTACTATTGGCCATCCTTATTTTCAGATGTATATGAGTTTGTGAAAACATGTGACAAATGTCATAGATTTGAAGGTAAACAACAACTGAAGTCCCTTCCTCTCAAACCTATAGTAGTCACAAGGCCTTTCCAGCAGTGGGGCCTGGACTTCATAGGTGAGATTCATCCGCCTTCTAGTGGTCAGCATCGGTGGATCCTGGTTGCCACCGATTACTTTACAAAGTGGATTGAGGCTATTCCCACCCGGAATGCCAATCATATGGTCATCATAAAATTTCTGAAGGAAAACATATTTGCCAGATTTGGCTGTCCCAAGAGGTTGGTCACTGATAATGCTGCTGCATTCAAAGATAAACACTTGGTGAAATTGTGTGAAGAGCTGGGAATTCAGCTGGTACATTCCACAACCTACTATCCACAAGGGAATGGTTTAGCTGAGTCATCCAACAAGAGTCTAGTCAGAATCATAAAGAAGCTGCTTGAACAAAATGCCAGAGGTTGGGATTATAAACTGAAATTTGCCTTGTGGGCTGACAGGGTAACATGTAAGAAATCAATTGGTACATCTCCTTTCAAGTTGGTATATGGTACTGAGGCCATATTTCCTGTTCAACTTGCATTACTGGTTGCAAAATTCTTACAAGAAACTGATTCTGAACCAAGTGATTTGACTAGGAGGATTCATAATTTGGTAGAACTGCAGCAAGATAGAGAGCAACTCTTGGAAAAAACTGAATTGCATCAGGAAAGGATCAAGCAAACTTTCGACAAGAAAGTCAAATCAGATGTCTTCAAAATAGGGGATTTGGTCTTAAAGTGGGATGCATCAAGGCGGGAGAAAGGGAAACATGGGAAATTTGAGGCTCTCTGGACAGGTCCTTTTGTCATAACAGCGGTGCAACAGAACAATACCTTTGTTCTCCAAACTCTTTCAGGCGAGCCAATATCAGGTGGCCCTTTCAACGGGCGCTTCCTGAAGATCTATTTCTCATAAGGCTTCCTTTGAAGCCAGGTTCTTCTTGTACATATTTTATTTTTCCAGTTCTGTTTTCTTTATTTCTGTCATTCAAATAACTCCATGCCCAATGGTACTAGCAACTTTTTTCAAGTTTCTGTTTCAAATTGTAATAAGGCTACTGAGTCTAGCTAGGTTCTTGGACACCTCACAGGGAGATGTCCATCCCAGTTGGAGCCAAATGTTAACTCCCAAAATGAAACCGTCCTTTTGGTCGAGTTTTGTAGTGGATAGCATGGCTATTGGTAGTGTCCTCAAGTTATTTTTGAGTTTTTATAGCTGCAAAACTTAGGATTTGGTTTTGTCTTAGAAAATAATTTGACCCATAAAGTCTTCTTTTCAAAATTTTCATATTTCACTTTCCACAGCTAACATGTGTCCAAAAGTTGATTGTGCATTGTGGAAAGTGGTGACTTTCAGCAGCTAAGGAGCACTTTTCATAAGTCTTTGCACTGTTGAAAGTGGTGAATTTCAAAATATGCAAGAATCAGTTTCGCGGGTCGTGCGTGCATACTTTCCACAGCTAAAGAGCAGTTCCTAAAAGGTCACGCGTTGAGGAAAGTCAAGACTTTCAACAGCTAATGGGGGTTTTCCACAGGGTCACGCGCTGATGAAAGTGGCAAGTATGAACAGCTAGCAGAGGCATTTTCCACGGGCCGTCGAAGAAAGCGGGAATCACGTGCGTGATATTCATGTCCGAAGGCAATGATGATATGATCATCCCACGTCAGGCAAATCCAAATCATGCACTGATAAGAGTGGGTAATGATGGACACTCAATTCAGCACGTCAAAATAGGAGTGTAATGCAAATTCGGCCCAGAAACTCACGCTCCACACTCATGGCATCCGGGATGGAAAGTTCGAGTTCAGTGGCGTAGGTATAGAGAAGGAACCGTCGGCCTAACAAAATCAAATCGAATAGTGGTTACCATATCACACATCGTTTCTGGAAGGCTGTTGAAGTTTCATTTGTTTCAAAACAGAGCCGAAGCCTGAAGTGCTTTCAACAACGCAGAACCTCGGCTCGACCAATAGTTGCAGAGGTTAGAATTGTCAGGGTTTTCAAGTTATAAAATGGTGAGGAAGCGCAGCGGGGCTCTACTCAAGAGAGAGTTGGATAACCTGTCCTTTTTACAAACACACCCCGAAGTTCAAAAGCATTTTTCGAATGCAGGGTGTATTGAATTCGTTGAAAGGTTGCAAGTTGGTTTCCACCAGTCTACAGAAGAAGACTTTGCCAAGACTTTCTATGGGAACAAGGCTCGCGTCGGGTCCATGGAGATTGTGGTAGATGAAGCTACCATTGCTGCAGCAACAGGTCTACCAAGAACTGGTCAGAGATGGTTTAAAACTACTGCTCCCAAAAATTTGGATTTCAGAGTTTATTTGAAAGAGGGGTAGAGGCACAAGGCATGGAAAAAGGGTATGCTAATTTCTTATCTAGACGAAGAATGGCAGGAGTTGTTCAAAGGTATCCAATTGTACATTACCTTGGAGGGCAGGTATGATAAACTTATGATGTACCACTTCAAAATCCTGGAGCATTTCACAGGAAAGACCCCTCTTAATTTGCCTTATTTCCTACATAAAATTTTGACTAAGGTTTGCAAGAATATTAGAGCTCGACCCTTGAACATAAAAACTACTCTATGTCACTTCGGCCTCATAAAATTGATTATCCTAGAGGAATCGAAACAACAGGGAAGGAGCTGGGAGCATTTTTTGTTCTGGGAAGGTTTTGAAACACAGAACCAGATTGCAAATGAACAGGGAAAGGGTTCAAAGAAACAATCATCTCCTCAAAGCAGTTCAAGAAAAAGAAGGACCCTGCCAGGACCTCCAGAAGACAGAATATCTGGAATGAAGCCTCACAGGTTGAAGAGAAAGTTAAACTTTGAGCAGACCATAGAACAAACCACAGAGAAAAACACAGAGTATCCTACAGAGCAGAGTACAGGGAAGAGAACCAATATACTAAACTTGCCCTATTCAGATTCAGAATCAGAGCAGCAAGATCAGTGCCCTGTCACCAAGAGTCCTGAGCAGTCAGCTGAGTGTGCCCAGAACTATGAAACCTTCAATCAGACAGAACGGGGAGAAACATAAAAAATCTCCAAGTCAAATAAGTCTCAGAAAATCAATCAATTGAAAGAGGTCATAGCTTAGCAAGAGGTCTTGGAGAGGGTGATTAAAGAAAGGTATAAGAAGTTGTCTAATAACTTCGCCAAGACCAATGCTGCGTTTGAGAGATTGGCTAAGGAAAGTGTTAGAGAGAAGAAGAAGAAGAAAAACTCACCAAAGACTACAACAGCCTGTGGTGGCTTTCCAAATGCCTCAAAAGACAGATAAGAAGGTTAAAACAAAAACAGAGGCAAAAATCTCATCCAGATCTGAAGGTTCTCGCTCAAGTCGTCGTTAATATTCAAGGTGAGAAATCGGAAACACACTAATTTTGATGAAATTGAAATTTTGGAGGTGAAAACCCATTTTGAGCACAATCGGGACTTTCAGCAGCGCAAAACTATTATTTTATGACCCGTTAGCTGTGGAAAGTGACGGCTTTCAACAGCTAACCCGCGAAAAATTAAACGATTGCGCTGCAGAAAGCTGGAAAAGTAATTTTTGAAGCCAAGGACAGGACAGTTCATTCCAAACAGGTTTTGAAGGAGATCCAGTGTATCAATGGGCTATCAGATCATATGCAAAGGGTTCAGTATTAAAGGTTCGAGAGAATTTTGGTAACACATGCAAAACCATCTCCTAAAAAATCGACCATGAACATTGGGAGATCCAACTGTCAAGACAGGTGTCCTGCTATTCTTCACCACATTGCAGATACCAGGAGCTGAAGGATGCAGATGGCAAATTTTGGAGGTTGAAGACAGTTCGAATTCTAAGTTTAGTTGTTTAAGACTTTATTTTCAAGTTGTTGAATTAGATTTGAATTGATTTTATTAAATACAGATCCATGTTTTTAGGATCTATATAACTGTTTGTAAGAGGCTATAAATGCCTATTTTTGATATGAAACAAGGGTTCAAACTGGGAGACATTTTGATGCCATTGTACAGACTCTTTTTACAGAAATAAAGTGGAGTTTCCTTTCGTCTGCAATACCAGAACTATTCATCTTTCATTCTCTGTACTTTAATTTCATTTTATTCTAGTTCATAAAGACTGTTACCTCTTTGTTGAACTCATAGGCTTGAAATTAGAGGATTCCTTGCTGTCTTGTATTAGGCCCTACTTTTACTAGTATTGGCAAATCATTTTCTCCATAATCTCTTTCAATTATTGGATCTGGTTATTGTTTACTGAAAACTCTGTATCTTTAAATGTGTAATGCGTTGTTTCTTATACAAACCATTGAAGACCCCATTGGCCCAAACACCTAAAAATCTTTATTTCTAATTTACCAAGAACCTTTGGTATACAACCACAAAGGGTTTCTTGGGGTGATAACAGCAGGGAAAGAAATAGGAAAAAGAAAAACAAGAATACACAATGCTTGATGAGATCACTGAAAAAGAAATTCCAAAGGAACCAAAAAATCAAAATGTACAACAACAGGAGCAACAGGTACCTCAAACACCTGCAAGTGTTGTTAGAAAATCTACCAAGGTAAGTATACCCCCTGAACGATACTCTCCTTCATTGTATTATTTATTGTTGACTGATTCCGGTGAACCAGAATGTTATGAAGAAGCAATGCAAGTAGACACCCAAAAGAAGTGGGAGCAAGCCATGAAAGAGGAAATGGATTCCTTGGTAAATAACCATACTTGGGACTTGGTTCAGTTGCCTGGAGGAAAAATAGCATTGCATAATAAATGGGTTTACAAGTTGAAGGAAGAAGATGGAGGAGTAAAGTGGTACAAGGCTAGAGTTGTTGTAAAGGGGTTTGCACAAAAGAAAGGTATAGATTTTGATGAAATATTTTCTCATGTTGTTAAAATGACTTCAATTAGGACTATTTTAAGTCTTGTGGTAGTAGAAGATTTGCATCTTGAACAATTAGATGTTAAAACATCTTTTCTCCATGGGGATTTGGAGGAAGAGATTTATATGCAACAACCACAGGGGTATGAGGTCAAAGGGAAGGATAATTTGGTATGCAGGGTGAAGAAGAGCTTGTATGGCCTAAAGAAAGCTCTAAGGCATTGGTATTTGAAGTTTGACGGGTTTATGAAAGAACAGGGTTATAGTATATGTCATTATGATCATTGTGTTTACTTCAAAAGGCTAGAAAATGGAAGCTATATTATCTTGCTATTGTATGTAGATGACATGCTTGTTGCAGGGTCTAATATGCAGGATATAAATGTGCTCAAGATGGAATTAGCTAATTCATTTGCGATGAAGGATTTGGGTGATGAAAAGAAAGTCCTTGGTATGAGAACAACAAGAGATAGGAAAAATCGCAATTTGACATTGTCTCAGGGTGAGTACATAGAGAAGGTGTTGGAGAGGTTCATAATGCATAATGAAAAACCAGTTAGTACACATTTGGCTAGCCATTTCAAATTAACTAAGGAAATGTGTCCCAAGACACAAGAGGAGATAGAATACATGTCCAAGTTCCCTTATTCATCAATAGTTGGAAGCTTGATGTATGCAATGGTTTGCATAAGACCAGATATTGCACATGCAGTGGGAGTTGTGAGCAGGTATATGAAAAATCCAGGTAAAGAACATTGGGAGGCAGTAAAGTGGATTCTCGGGTATTTGAGAGGTACTTCTACCCATGCATTATGTTTTGGAGGTTCAAACACTTTTCTACAGGGATATGTTGATTCAGATATGGCAGGTGATAAAGACAGCAGGAGGAGCACCACAGGGTATGTTTTTACTATAGGTGGAACAACAATAAGTTGGATTTCGAAACTATAAAAGGTTGTTTCACTTTCAACAACAGAGGCAGAGTATGTTGCTACTACAAAGGCTAGTAAACAGATGATTTTGTTACAGAGGTTTATGGAGGAATTGAGAAATAAGCAGGAGAATAACAAGTTGTATTGTGACAGTGAGAATTCCATTCATCTTGCAAAGAACTTAGCCTTCCATTCGAATACTAAGCATATACAGTTGAGGTACCACTTCATACGATCCGCCTTGGAAGATGGACATTTGAAGTTGGAAAAGATACACACTAGCCAGAATCCTGCAGATATGTTAACAAAGGGAGTAACCAAGGAGAAACTGAGTTCTTGCTCAGTTTCAATTGGTCTTCAAGAATGAATATGAAGATGAGAAATTTGCCAGGTCTAAGAAGGTTCAAATTCCAGCATATACAACAGCGGTGAAGTTGTTGAGATCAGTCTCCAAGTGGGAGATTGTTGGTTGTGGAGCCTGATTATCTTCCTGATTCAGAGGTCTTTTGTTTTCAGCCGTGTTTATAACCCATGAAGTGTTTATATCCCAGAAGTATGTACACTCTTCCACGTGGGGGAGTGTAGAGGGGGGTTACCCCCTGTGAGGTCCGGGGGTTTAGGGGCGAAGCCCCCGAAGGAAAAATTTTCCTTGTAAATGTATATTGTAATTTCATTGTAAATATGGATCGTTCATTATAAGGTCGCAGATCTAATGGTAGAAGTTATGTTAGGGTTTTTTTCCTTAGAAGGAAACCCTCTCTTATGAGGGAAATGTATTGTGGTTGTGTATCATAGAGAATATTGTATTCTGAGCCGAGAGACTATGAGAGAAATAAGAGGAAGTTACAATGGGCTTGTTGTAGGTTGTATCCCTTCATATGATGGATAATAATAAAGGAAGGACTTGGAAATTTCTCTGATGGACGTAGCCCACACTGGGTGAACCACGCAAATTAATGTCTCTATTGTATTGTGTATCTTTTGTGTTTTGTTTACGCATTTGTTTTATTTTATTTCTCCACGGTCCTATTTTTCTAACAGAATCATCGAGAGATTTGACAGGAAGGACCCTGAGCTTCACTTCAGAGAGTTGGCTCAACTCAAGCAGACAGGTAGCCCAGAGGCCTATATATCTGAGTTTTAGAGGGTTGTTGTGATGGTGACAGACATTTCATAGGGTCATTTGGTGATGTTTTTTTTTGAGGGGCTAATGGAGACTCTACGAGGATGGGTGAAGGCCTACAAGCCTACCTCTTTACATGATGTAGTTAGTAGAGCTCGGGACATGAAAGATGTAGTACCTAAAAGTTGTTTTCCTCCCAAACCCACGTTTACCCCRAAGACTAAGGAAATTAGACCACCTCAGATAGATTGGGCTGGCAAGCCCAAACTGGATGAAGAGACCRGGAGAGAATTGAGGAAAAATAAATTGTGTTTCARCTGTCAAGAGACATGGGCACCATGACACAGATGCGTCAGGAAGGAAAGAATGGGCAAGGCCCATTACATTGAGATATACTCTAACAGTGATAGTGATGAGGATGAGGAGGTGGAGTAGGCACAGGACCAGGGACATCCAACATCATGAGAGGAATATTCACATGTTGGGGCTAAGGACCCAGTCATGGACTCGATGTCAAGATTTCTGAGGTATCATACCTTCAAGGTCAAAGGTGTCCTATAGGGGCACAAGGTGACAATATTTATCGATGGGGGAGCATCCCATAACTTCATTGACGATAACATGATCAAGAAGAGAGGAATTTCATCAGAGGAATTCGATGGGTTCATACTAGTCATACTAGGAGGCCACCAGATGAGTTGCACCAAGTGGATTCCCAAGCTCACAATAACCATGGGAAACAACTCAATGACAGATAATTTCTTCTTGGTGGACATACCAGACACCAATGTAGTGTTGGGCGTTCAATGGCTTTACTCTATTGGGAGATACACTACTAACCAGAGGACCATGGGGATGGAGTTCACAGGCCCAGATGCAAAGAAAGTGGACCTATGAGCCATGCACCAGTACCCACCAAATATTTTGCCATCACATAACATGGGGGCATTTATGAGGCATGGTAATATAGACTGGGATGTAGATTGTTTTATTTCTGATAGAGAGCCACCTGACCATCTGCAACAGCTTCCAGAGGACTTACAAATATTACTCCATGAACATCATAAAGTATTTAGTGATATTCCTCCTGGAATTCAACCTGATAGAGGTTTTGAGCATATCATAGATCTATAAGAGGGGGTCCAAGAAGTTATCACAAACCCCTATCGAAACCCTAAAGTTTACAAGTATGAGATTGAAAAAAACCATTAAATAATTGTTGAAAATGGGCCACATCCGCCCTAGTTCGAGCCCATTTTCCTCTTCCGTTGTCTTAGTCAAGAACAAGGATGGTACTCTATGGACATGCATTGACTAGAGGACTCTAAACAATAATATGATCAAGAATATATACCCCATACCTAGGATGATGAATTAATGGATGAGATCAAGGGAGACAAATCTTTTTTCAAAGATTGATCTTCAATCAGGGTATCATTAGATCAAGGAACGAGAGCAGGACGTACCTAAAATAGCCTTTAGATGCCACTATGCTAATTATGTGTTTTTTGTCATGCCATTCAGGCTAAATAAATCCCCTACCACTTTCCAGTCGTGCATGAATCATGTTTCAATAAGAAACTGAGGAAGTTCTTATTGGTCTTCTTTGACGACAACCTCATATACGACAAAACATCGGAAGACTATCTGTGACATCTGGATGAAGTACTTGGTATTATAGAGATTCAACAGTTGTATGGGAAGGAATCCAAGTGCGAATTTGGTATGAAATAGATGTTCTACTTGGGGCATGTGATTGGGGTGAATGGGGTACAGGTGCACCAAGAAAAGATCAGGGCAATCATTGAGTGGCCAACTCCTAGGAATGTGACAGAACTAAAGATTTTCCTTGTTCTTTTCACTTACTACAGAAAATTTGTAAGGGATTCTCACAGTTGAAAGTGCCACTGATTGATCTCACCAAAAAGGGGGCTTTCGTTTGGATAGAGGAGTCCTAGGAGACATTCGATAAAATAAAGCAAGTGATGAGTTCATGCCCTATTTTAGCACTCCCTGATTTCACTCATCCCTTTGTCTTGGAGTGTGATGCTTTGGGAATTGGGATATGATCAGTATTGATGCAAAATGGTCACCCAATAGCGATTGAGAGCTGCAAACTCTGAGAGTATGAATGGAATTACTCCATATTTGACAAAGAGAAGTTGGTCATAATGCATGCTTTGACCAAATTCCAATAGTACTTGGTGGGGAACAGGTTCAAGGTAAAGACCGATCATAATAGCTTGAGTTTTCTCATGGAGAAAAAGGAGTTGAGTGAGCGGCAATAAAATGGGATCAGCAAAACCCAAGACTACAAATTTGAAATTGAGTATATGAAAGGCAAAAATAATGTGGTTGTTGACGCCCTATCTAGGATACCCACTCTCTCTCATGGATATTTCAGTGGAATGGAAGACACTTCTATTGGTAGAATACTCCAAAAAAAGGTTTTCTTGTGAAATACTTGGTGGTCAGGTCTCTGATGACATGTATAGGGTGATTGACGACATCATATATTATAAGAACCAGATCTATTTAGTACCAGAATCTCAGTTGAAAGACAAAAAATTTCATGTTGC